>JACXGI010017312.1:0-14705 GCA_016801175.1 Esox masquinongy
GGAATTTCAGTGCAGTCTTTCTACACCTCCTGACGTCCCTGTCTACAGTGAGGGAAAAAATTATTTGATCCCCTTCTGATTTAGTAGGTTGGCCCACTGACAAAGAAATGATCAGTCTATAATTTTAATGGTAGGTTTATTTGAACAGTGAGAGGCAGAATAACAAAAAAAAAATCCAGATAAATGCATGTCAAAAATGTCATAAATTGATTTGCATTTTAATGAGGGAAATAAGTATTCCACCCCTCTGCAAAACATGACTTAGTACTTGGTGGCAAAACCCTTGTTGGCAATCACAGAGGTCAGACGTTTCTTGTAGTTGGCCACCAGGTTTGCACACATCTCAGGAGGGATTTTGTCCCACTCCTCTTTGCAGATCTTCTCCAAGTCATTAAGGTTTCGAGGCTGACGTTTGGCAACTCGAACCTGCAGCTCCTTCCACAGATTTTCTATGGGATTAAGGTCTGGAGACTGGCTAGGCCACTCCAGGACCTTAATGCGCTTCTTCTTGAGCCACACCGTTGTTGCCTTGGCCGTGTGTTTTGGGTCATTGTCATGCTGGAGTACCCATCCACGTCCCATTTTCAATGCCCTGGCTGAAGGAAGGAGGTTCTCACCCAAGATTTGACGGTACATGGCCCCGTCCATCGTCCCTTTGATGCGGTGAAGTTGTCCTGGCCCCTTAGTAGAAAAACACCCTCAAAGCATAATGTTTCCACCTCCATGTTTGACGGTGGGGATGGTGTTCTTGGGGTCATAGGCAGCATTCCTCCTCCTCCAAACACGACGAGTTGAGTTGATGCCAAAGAGCTAGATTTTGGTCTCATCTGACCATAACACTTTCACCCTGTTCTCCTCTGAATCATTCAGATGTTCATTGGCAAACTTCAGACGGGCCTGCACATGTGCTTTTTTGAGCAGGGGGACCTTGCGGGCGCTGCAAGACTTCAGTCCTTCACGGCGTAGTGTGTTACCAATTGTTTTCTTGGTGACTATGGTCCCAGGGGCCTTGTTATCATTGACAAGATCCTCCCGTGTAGTTCTGGGCTGATTCCTCACTGTTCTCATGATCATTGCAACTCCACGAGGTGAGATCATGGAGCCCCAGACCAAGGGAGATTGACAGTTCTTTTGTGTTTCTTCCATTTGCGAATAATCGTACCAACTGTTGTCACCTTCTCACCAAGCTGCTTGGCGATGGTCTTGTAGCCCATTCCAGCCTTGTGTAGGTCTACAATCTTGTCCCTGACATCCTTGGACAGCTCTTTGGTCTTGGCCATGGTGGAAAGTTTGGAATGTGATTAATTGATAAACATTTCCAGGATTGACAGCCATGGTGAAAAAACACCTAAACATTTTGACCAGCATGGCTCACACAATGAGAAAAAAAACTTTTCATTTTGGTGGCACAGGCTAATTTACTGACACAACTAGGTTTTGAAGCATGAATTAAATGTTTTGGGTGAGTTACTACATTTTGCAGACATGCCATAGAGTTGAGATGTCCCATGAAATAGTTGTGATTATTGTACTTAAAGTTTAGAGAATGTTAAGATTGTTTCAAAAAAATTAGCCAAAACAATAGAGAAAAACTGTAAACTGACTAACATTTCTTATTACAGTTTCTTTCAGTTGCTTTGGTACATTTCTCAGATCACAATTGAAACTCTCAAAACTATTTGTTCAAACTTCACATGATCTAGCCACTTGAGCACAAGATAAAAGCAATTTATCATTCTTTTGAACAAATTACAATTGCTTGTGTACATGCATGCAATTGATCATGTATGATTGTCTGCTGTTTTTCTACATTATCAATTGCTTATGTCATGTTGATCAAAATATAATGTACTGGACATCTTTGAATAGTGTTAACCCCCCAAAACATCTAGGCATAAGTTCATTGAATAAGTCTTTACATTTTTACAGATTGTGTGTTAATTTGTAGAGAATTTATGAATTGCTCTCAGGTAAAACTTGACTTCCACTAATGAAGGGGAATGTGTGAAACATTAGATCAACCAATGATCAACCAGGTCAACTTCTACATAAAATAGATTAGAGGTGCATCTAATGAACCTTCAATTGTCAAGCATATCTAAGCAAAGCACAACACAGTGCTACTATTTCTGAGGAGGAGGTAGAGGAGGAGGTAGAAGAGGCCGAGGAGACAGGTGTGTTTCAGATGAAATAAGGGCCGCTCTTGTGGACCACATTCTCAGTCATGGCCTTACAATGGCTGAGGCTGGTCGAAGGGTGCAGCCGAATGTTGGGAGAACAACAGTGTCCTCAATCGTTCAAACGTTTCGCAGACAGAACAGGTTTGTTATCCAACAGTATGCACTGCACTGTAATACTACATACTTTTTTACGCTGAAATCTTCCTCACTGAAATCTTCCTCAATCTTGTGTTTGGCAGCACTGTATTTTCCCACATAGGACTGCAAGACTACCTCACAGGGGTGGGAGACGGACCCTTTTCACACCCCTACAGCAGGAGGCTATTTGCACCATGGTCAGAGAAAATAATGCCATTCGACTAAAGGAGATTCAGAGTGCCATTATAGAAGACAACAATGTCTTTGTAAACATCCAATCTGTAAGCATCTCAATCATTGACAGGGTGCTGAAAAGAAACCATATGAGCATGAAACAACTGTACCATGTACCATTTGAAAGGAATGGTGACAGAGTGAAGGAGCTACGGTACCAGTATGTACAGGTAAAATATGTGCATACAGTAATTACTTTACAGTAAGTGTGAGCTGTATACATTTGCTTTGGCTGTAGAAAAGAACATGCAATGTGTATATTCAACGTAACTTTATGCTGTTCAAAATGAAAATACATATAATTCATAAAACTAAATTTGCATCTTCTGGGACATAGCGTATAATGGAACTGGAATCAAGTGAACCACCTCACAACTTCATATACCTGGATGAAGCTGGCTTCAACCTGACCAAAATCAGAAGGCGCGGTCGAAATGTCATTGGACACAGAGCTACTGTGGATGTGCCAGGCCAACGGGGAGGAAACACTGTGTGCTGCTTTGTCAGAGAATGGCGTGGTAACGCATATCCCCCTTATAGGGCCATACAACACACAGTGTCTCCTCACCTTCTTAGACACCCTATACAGGGATCTCATACCTGCAGATGAGAGAGGTCAGGTTCATGATGAGTTACCAAAGTATGTGGTACTTTGGATAATGTGACTTTCCATTGCTCAAACACCATCAGGCAATGGTTTGTGACTCACCACAGGATGATTATGGAATTCCTCCCACTCTATTACCCATTCCTTAACTTAGTGGCTCCCAACCTTTTTCAGTTACTGTAGCCCCAAAAAGATTTTGCACTGCTTGGAGTACCCCTGAAGTACCCCTCATGTTAATTTCAATAGTAAGCCTATGGTGTCATGAGTGTTTTTAAGTACTCCCTGTGGAGAGGCCAAGTACCCCCAGGGGTCCTACTTCCCCTGGTTGGGAACCACTGCCTTAACCCAATTGAGGAGTTCTTTTCAGCATGGATGTGGAAAGTCTACGATCGCCAGCCACATACTCAAATGACCCTGCTGGCTGCCATGGATGCAGCATGTGAGGACATCACAGCCGACGCCTGCAGAGGCTGGATAAGACGCAAAAAGATTTTCCTCGCTGCATTGCAAGAGAACATATCCGCTGTGATGTGGATGAGAATCTTTGGCCCGACAGACTGGAATGTCAGGACCCCATACCGTTCTTATTGTACAGAACTCTCTAAGAAGCGCTTCCTATGGTAACCTTTTCAATGTTTACATAGTATTTTTTCCTTTGCGCTCTAAAATAGTTTTGTGCTTTTTCTTTCTGAATCGCAATGACACTGTAATTTGTTGACTGACCAAAAGTAAAAGCATAAATGTGAATCCTGTCCAATGTCTTGCAATCCTAATCGCACATGAAGGAATGTGTGACTTTGTACTGCTGAAATATATACGTTCCATACAGAAAAAGTGCAGCCATTGTCATGCAAAATGTAGCCATAGTGTTCATCAGAAAATACCAAGAGAGTACATTTTTATATTGACAACACGATTAAGCATTTTGACAGAACTAAGCATCTTGTTTGTGAACAGTGACACAAGGATTGACATTCTGATGGCATTAATATGTTCATTGACATAAAGATTTACTTTTGAGGAATAGACTCAAAGAAAGATTTTGAGCAAGTTACAGGCATTTGCCGGTAATCCATTGTGTGGTGCTGCTTGTACTAATTGTTTTGAGAAATCAATTTACTTGTTTGCAAATGTTAAAAATGATTCGAGAAATGTACCAAACCGACTGAGAAAAACTGTAAGTTTACCTCCACCATAAATAGCATCTATGAAGTGTATGGCTTTTGCCACTGGTCGTTTTAGCTGCTCATTAGCCAGTAATAGGTTTACTAGCATCTACTAACTTACTAATTGGAATAGTCTTAAGAATTGTGCAATTGCTAGTGAGAATGAAGACTAACTTTACACTGCCAAAGCTATTTCAATGTCATGGAACTAGTCGCAATAACCGTGAACAGTTTTAGTTTAGGCTTACTATAACGTAGCTACTGAAGGTTGTAGCCAGCAAAGGTTTTGTCTATCCTGACCCAAAAAGCATGCATGGATGCAAACATCGAAAATCCACCAGAAATAGTCGCAATATGACTGTAAACAGTTTTATTTTAGGCTTACTATAACATAGCTACTGAAGATTGTAGCCAGGAGTTTTTGTTTATCAGGAACAAACCCTAATACATAATTTGTTTTGATTGTGATGAGATTTGAATGCAAGGCCTCCAGTTTGGCAGATTATTACTATGCTATTTACCAAGGGGCTGTCAGTCTGTCAGTCACTCCGTAAGAAACATTCGCTCTTCTTGGCCGGCTCCACTTATGCGGTCCGGCAAAAAATCTCATGGAAATGTATAGACAATATGCTTGGCAGATTATGACAACTGGTTCAAACATTTTGCATTTAATAACTTATGGAATGAATTGATGCCTAGATGTTTTGGGGGTAAGACTATTCAACAGAGAACCAGTATAATATATTTTGGTCAACATGACATGAGCAACTGATAATGTAGGAAACGGCAGACCATTGTACTTAATCAATTGCATGAATATATCAAAGCATTGGCAATGTGTTCAAAAGAATGAGAAATTGCTTTTATGATGCGCCAAAGTGACTAGATGTGGAGGTTGAACAAGTAGTTTTAAGAATTTTAATTGTAATCTGAGAAATGCACCAAAGCGACTGAGAAAAACTGTAAAATACCTTTTACTATCACTCTCCTCATTGTTCCTAATTGATCATCACTCAACCTTTTGGTGAATATACTGCATTACATTGTTTTGCCTACTATGCACAGATTTAAATGTACAGAATCACCACCCTAAGGCCACTGATTTGTATGTGACCTCAATAGGATCAAACACTCAACGTTGATGTTGGTAGTGTGAGCCACAAAAGACCACTGCATTGCCTAAGTGCAATACAATGCTGTAAAATACAGGATAAGATTGCATCCATAGTAGTAACCACATCTGGTAACCAAATAACCATATAAACCATGTGAACAATGGCAATGTATTTCAAAATGGAGCAGGATAGACAGCAAGGCAGAGGAATAAATCAGAGAGCCCCTGGACAGGGACAAAACTACAAACTGGACTGCTGTGATCCAACACAAGTACATCTTTGCTGATAAAGCAGGATTCTGCTGGGCCAAAACTCGAACACAGGATCGGCACAACAGCATTGGCCAATGAACAACTGTCAATGTGTCTAGACAACGTGGGGGAGACATATTCATGTGTGCAGCAATATCCAAAGACGGGGTAATAGGACAAAAGCCCCATCATGGGTGTTACAACGCTATGGCTGCACACCTCATTGAGATCCTCAAAGAAATTCTGTGGGATAATGTTAGTTTCCACCATTCAGAGGTGATTCAGGAATGATTTTGGGCTAAGACCTTCTTCCTGTAATGCATGGAAAAATTAAGATATTAATTTGTGACATGGACAAGATATCGTGGTCGAACACAGAACTGACGCAAATTAGTGTGTGCTAAACACCGAAATTTCTTTCATTTCTTTCTGATAGTATTTGTAATAATTGATTAGACAACAAACTTATGTTGCAGTAAAAGTTACTTTTTCGGCATCAATGATTGTGAAAGATCTCTTCATTGATCACACTTCTGATTATGGGATAAAAATTATGGATTCTTTTCGGTCTATTCTGATGGGTAGTGTAACACCAAGAGTTCTGCCTTATGAAAAAATTGTGAAATTAACTGTAATATAATACCTTTAGCACTTCAAATTTAAATTTTTAAACACTTGTCTTCCATTTTTTGATCTTGGACTAACTGATTGTTACATTGATTTAACTGAGAAAATTGCACTATGTTAAGTACTTTGTATGAACATCATCTAGATTCTTCATAGATCTTTCTAGATTGTTTGTTGTACTCAGTCAATGTCAGATGTGCTTAGAGTTGTGAAAAAAGGGCTTTGTTGATCTGTTGTGTTTTATGTACTAAGAGTGGTGAAATATTACCACATACTTTTGTGAATAGTACCAAAGTGTAAGAAAAAAACTGTATCTACCACCAAATGCGGGTACATTTCTATAGGAGGATCATTCTACAACACGGGTGCCGTCTGATTCCCTCTGATATATTTTCATATAATATCAACCACGCTTAAGAGTGTATACTTTAGGATTTGATTTTTGTTAAATCATTACTGTAAGGTTACATTTTTCCTTTTCCTTTTACAATATTTATGTTAAGACTGGAATATGAACAATTTATATATAAAAAAAAAATATTTAGTTGTGTTCCTACTTTTTCATCAACGCTCTTACTTTGATAGAAATCCTCCTTTTTTATTATAAGAATATTAATTCCCCCTGTAATATTTCAAGATAATTGTTTAAAACAACTAAAACGACGATGACTGTCTGATGGCCAAAATGATACCTGGGTACAAAGAGGGAAATGCATAGGTAAAATGCATGCACCGCATTGGAAACATATCCACTGCAATATCAGATTAATCCCTGCTACCTGGCCAGTTACTAAGCTTCACATGGAAATTCAAAGAGATAAAACTTGTTGAATTAAATTAATTTTGTGAGTCTGGGTAGACCAATGGCACAAAGGTTTTTAGTGTTCTTGAATAAAAAACCTCAGTCTGCTCAGTCAGCTATCTGAAGGGTAACATCAAAACCATTTACCAAGAAAACCACACAAAGTACTACTTCTCTACATAGGCCTACTTGAGATAATACTTTTGTAATGTTTTTATTGTTTAAGAAGTTTTATTTTCTAATTAACTGTTTATGAATTTTTTACTCCTCTTTGGTATTTAATGTTACATGATTGTGGGAGAGAAAAAGTGCTTGGGGTTTACAAATTCTTATCTGATTTTAATGTGTAATGTTAATGTTAAAGGGAAACCTGTTTAAATGAATGGAGGAACATAATGAATGCAGATGCTTCCATACATGTGTACTGCATGATACAACTAATCAGTTAATATCCCATCATGCACTGTGCCATGTCAAAAATGCTGAGCAGCCCCAATTGACCATGATTTTGGATCAAGATGGCAGGTGAAAAGGATCTAAGTGACTTAGACAGTGGACTTATTATTAAGTCTCTTCCAGGATGATGAGTATGACATTAGGTCTCTTCCAGGATGATCAGAATGACATTGGGTCTCTTCCAGAATGATGAGTATGACACTGGGTCTCTTCCTGGATGATGAGTATGACATTGGGTCTCTTCCAGGATGATGAGTATGACATTGGGTCTCTTCCAGGATGATGAGAATGACATTGGGTCTCTTTCAGGATGATGAGTATGACATTGGGTCTCTTTCAGGATGATGAGTATGACGTTAGGTCTCTTCCAGGATGATCAGTATGACATTGGGTCTCATCCAGGATGATCAGTATGAAAATTAAGTGAATCATATGTACAACCTTCGCAGTCACTTGATCTCAACCCATTTGAATACCTATGGGAGATTTGGACTGACTCTTTATACAGTGCTCAAGAGGACAATCATTAAAACACCAAATAAGGGAATATCTTGTGGAAGAATGTTCCATCCCTCCAGTAGAGTTCCAGAGACTTGTAGAATCTATGCCAAGGCGCATTGAAGCTGTTCTGGCGTCTTGTGGTGGCCGATTCTGAGACACTTTATGTAGGTTTTTCCTTTGATTTGTAACCCGTCTGTATGTTATTTGCTTATATATTGAATATAATTAACTAATATGCTCTCAAATTGGAGAACTCTCTTAAAAACTTGGTTGTTAAATTGTAGATTTTTATGGCTTTGAAGTTGACAAAACAAAAAATACATGAAATTTTTAATCTACTTGTTGGCTCAATTAAACAGGATTTAGGCTGTTCTGACTCTTCTGAACAGGTCTGGATCTTATTAACTAACCCTACTGAAACTGTATGGCATGGCAAAACCTTAATGCAAGTCTTTAAATATTAAAAACAAAAAATAAATAAAATCTGTGCCAATAACATTTGCTGTCCCCTCAACCCTGTTACTGTTGTCAATCCCTTTATCAAAGTGTCATCCCTGTTTCGGATACAATTTCTGGACATAATGTGTAGAATTGGCAAATAAATTACTTAAAAACTTTCAGTTTCACACTTCCTGTTTTTTTTTTTTTTTAACTACAAGTGCCTTCTAGTATGAACTGCAGTTCCTTGGTTAAATAAATAAAACAAGTATTGTCTTTAGTATTTGTATTTTAAAAATAGACTTTATGCACAAAATAGCTATTTATAGTCAATAATTTATAATAATAGTTTAATAATTTAAACATATTAAAAGTCTTAAATTTATACATTTTGAAATATTCATTCAAAGTTATGTAACATTGGGGGCATCACTGTGTCAATAACCTATTATAATAATTAAAAAAACAGTGCATTTTCTATACCATTAAGGATGTCCTTCGTTCAACAAAATACCTAAAAGCCCAATAAATTGTTTTTGGGAAAAGAAAACGTTCAAAAGGGAAAGGGCACCCGTTTCGTAGAATGACCCAGGAGTAACCAGAGTGATATAACTTTGTAATAGCAAGTTATTAGATCAGCAGATGTTAAGTAGTGAGCTAAGAAACAAAAGCAATAACCTAAAAGTGACTAAAAAATAAGTTATCAGTGAGCAAGAGCGTAGGAGCGGGACATGTCTCCCCCAATATTAGAAGCACTAAGTTGGCCTCCCTCCGCAATAATAATATCACTTTGCAGAAAACAATGATAAAAATGCCCCCCCAACATCAAACTCACTCCTACGCCCTTGCCAGAAAGATTAGTAACGAGTGTGAAGGGAGGGCCAATTAAACAGGTGTAAAGGTCACAGTGATAAGTTTAAAAGAAGACAGAGGTTAAAAAGTGGTTGGCAGAGTGCTAAAGTGACAAATTTATGGAATAGCTTTTTAGCAGCAAACCTAGAGATTATGTCGCCGTAGTAGAGAATTGTCAGGATAGACATTTTAAAAAGCATGTGTGAAGATGCCTTATTACAGAACAAGAAACCATTTCTCGATGTAACTTTAGACTGTAAGAGGGCAATATTGTTCTACCTGATACAAGTCACGTCTTCTCCTCTCGCTCTCGTTGGTCAGCCACTGACACAGCATCCTCCTATTGAAGTGTACTGGCAAGCTGTTCTGGACAAATCTGGCCCAAGACAAGTACTGACTGTACATACATGGGTTGGACAAAATATCAGAAACACCACATGGAAAAGTACAGTAACAGTGAAGTAATTAAATCACAGTTACAAACTCAGCTGCAAAGTTCACCTTAGGTTGATTGACAATTAGCAGTACATACAGTATTTTCTTGATTTCCAAGCCACAAAGGAATACGTCAATCAAGTCAATCATCCAGTCCAAAGATAGCATTCCTGTTGTCTTGAGCCTGAACAGATTTCAATCCAGTACATTTGTTTGCTATTGCAAACATTAATCATTCGTACATATGTGTTACTTATTAATATAATCATAGAAAAGTGTGTTTTAGGTGGTCTACCACTTTGATTTCACACGGGAAATCACACGCTGATAAACACACGGTAAAGGGGTTAGGGAAAAGGGGCTGAGCTGGACCCAAGAAATAAAATATAGTCCAAACACACCTAAACTGAACCTACCTGCCACAAGAACCGCTTGGCTGACTTCTAACCAATACAGAAATACAGTGGGTGGTCCGCTCAGTTCTAACTATTGTTTTTAGACAAAGTTTTCCTACGGGTTGTGTATGCCCAAGGGCGACTTGCTAAAAAAAAACTTTTCCCAGGGACACAGGGACAAATAAAAACACACAGGTTGAACAAGGACTAAACATCAAACAACTGACTGAACAACACCAAACAAAACACCACAGCAATACATACTCACATGAAACAGGACAAAGTGAGATGTATGGGCAAAACTAAGTGATGTATGAATGAAAAAAGTGTCTGTCTATCAAAAAGTGTATGTATCGCAAGAGTGTCTATGTCCACGTGGGGTAAAGCAAAAGAGTCTTAGTACTTCTGTCATGTCACAAATTCTAATTCAAGCTAGTTCTTAAATTCATACATCAAGAATAGGGATGTATATCTGAAATATTACCCAAATTAATATTGATGTGCTTCAACATGAGGATATCCCAGCCAGACAGGATGAATTTGTATGATGGAACAGTCAGTGGTTCTGGGGGCTCCCAGCATACAACAGGGTAAAGGCTGGGATGATCCATACGGTCTGTGTTTGTCTTGCATCTGCTTCAACAGATGGGTGGGGCTATTCCCCAGCATCCTAACCAGCAATACATCAGTCAGTGTCCAGTGATATGTATACATACTTATGGATTTCAAACAGCACTAAACCTAGCTTCACACCAGCGTGTATGCAAAGAATGTTTAAGTGAATTTATAATGCAAAACAGAATAATGATTGTGTGCTAAATAAATAGTAAAATGGAAGTAAAAAATGTGATTTAAGGACCAGAAATAATTAGTAGGGAAGACTGCATTGTATGTTTATTACCTGACTCTTACCTGCACCTACAGGAGCAATAGTCATAAGTTTACTGAAGGAACTTAATTTTCATTAAGTTACAATACTTAACCAACATCATCAGCCATCTGTGGAGAACATAGCCAAGTCTCAACATGTTTTTTTGCTAGCCAGTAAAACGTTTGTTTCCTAAACGGTTAAGACTGACCTGAAGTCCAGGACAGTTTGATACAATGCCCCTGTTGAAAAAGATACAGATACATTTTATTATCATACTATCAATATTTTACCTAGAACTGAAAAGTTCTCCGGTGATGTTTGTGCTGAAAGAAATGACCCGATAAACTGGCATTTGGTTGTATTATTTGGAGATGTCCTCATCTGTAATTTTCCAAAATTGCATGACTGTTTTTGGTGGGGAGCATATCTCACAGGATTTACATGTAAATATTAAACATATTTGTCTATGTTTGTTGCATAAAACATTTAATCTCAAAAATGACAGTTGATTTTCATATAAAGAAATTACACAGAAATTCAGAACTTCCTTTTCAGTTTTTTATGTAAATGTTGCATACTGGTTACAGCAGATAATGTACCTGGCATTAATCTGACATATATCTACATGTGCCATGAACATGGGGTATTTTAAAAACATTTACATCTGTTTTATTGTATTGTGTACAGAGTATACTGTAGACTGCTCAATTTCTAACAAAAAATGTCAAAAAGCTTTGCATACACTCTCTGTTTTAAATTGGATAATGACAGGACAAGGAACATGGATTGCAATGTTACAAAAATATAAATGCACCCAAATAAGATCAGAAACTAGACAGGGCAGCCAAAGGTTGATATCTGGTTGATGAACTCATCGATGCCCAGACAGATGTCTCTGTAGTTTCTGGATGTGCACTCTGATTCTGAGGGCCAGTATTCTATCCATGTCTTTTCTCCCAGGACATACTTATACTTCAGTTGTCCATCCTCCTCCACTTTGTACATGTCTGCAGACTTCCCCATGATCATGTATGTTTTCCCCTGCTTTAGATCAACAGCCTTTCTACAGTAAGATAGTCCTATAAAGTCCCGATTCCTGCCCTCCACTCCCTCATCAGTGCCTGGCTTTACTACCTCATTGATCTTCAAGGTGTAAGTATCAGTGTGTGACGTGAGCTTTAAGTCTACAACCGTAGCTTTGTAAACAAAATCCAGTCCCGCGTCGCAGGCTTTGTCTATGCGTTTAACATCTAGCTCATTTTTCTTCTGCATAGTGCATCTCTCTTCAGCACATGTACACACTTCTCCAAGACACAGTCTGCTTAGAGCCCCGCCCTCCCTCTCTGGGTGGTAGAACTTCACACAACGCTTTTGGTTGTAGTATTCATATATAGAGATGGCGGCTGGCTGAAGAACTCCAACATCCTGGACTCTGTGGATCCTGAAGGATATTCTGTCTGCTAGTTTATGGGAAACCTTATCCAGATATATAATGAGAGAGCCTCTTTCAGACAGAACACGGTCCATCTCAAACTTCTCTATGTAGCGTTCCCTCCCCTTTGACAATTGAGTCAGATCATCTGTGTCTACAATAAAGCCAGTCAGCAGGCCGATGTCTAGGACAGACATTGTTGCATCTCTCTCATTGTTATGATACAACATTTCAATGGTAAGCATGAATGACTCCTTGGCATCCTCATGGCTTGTTTTGTCCTCCTTAGTGAGAGTGACAGTGAGTTCAAAGCTTTCACAATCACTGGACTTTACTTCTGGCAGAGCATAGTACAGTGTCACCACAGAAATGGTTGCCTCACCAGTTCCTGAGGCTTTAATGGTTAGGTCCTTGTCTATGGAATTGACCTTATCTGTACGAGTGTGGAATTGATTTTTGTTGTTGATTGACCACTTAGTGACTGATGCCCTGCCATCCACCTCAATGTTGATGTTCAGGTCAATGTCCTTCAGGTCCTTCACATTGGTCCAATACTCAGCCACAGCTTGGAACACCATGATGGTGGCCTGTGTAGATCCATATCCCCCTCCCACCTTCTTCTGTTTGTTCAGCCAACTGACAATGGGCCCAGCCTCTTCGAAGGACTTCACCTTGACCAGGGCAAGTAAAGCATATGATGTGGCTTCTAGAGTGAATGGGTGACCACCAGGGACTGGCCAGTGGTCCAGTTCTGGAGAAGCAAACTTCATCAGGGTCTCCTTGTTGAGCTTCCCTGCATTGGCCAGAGCATATGAGGTCATAGCTACAGCGTAGGGGTTTGTCAGGTGGTTCACACGCTTCTCCAGGTAAGTTACTGCCTTACCCATACTGCCTGGTAAACTGTTGACAGTCTGCTCACATAGTGATTTTGCCTCTTGCATGGCAATTAGAACAAAGGCTGTCATGGAGGCATCAGAATCTGATCCCCTCACATTACCTGTCATTTCGGAGTGAATGACCGGAGCAGATTCCTTGAAAAGACCGTCTGGCTGTTGAGTGTTTAGGATCAGCCACTTGATGGCACTACAGAGAACATTCTCTTGAATACTGACCAAAGTACTGGACATGGCAAAGACCTTTGCTACGTAGCCTGTTAGCCAGGTGCTGCTCTGTCTGTCGATCCAAGCAGCATAGGAGCCATCTGTTTTACGGTAGGCCAGTTCACGTTGATAACCCGTGTTGATGTACTGGATGGCTGTGTTTCGTTTGTCCAGGCCAATATCTTCCCACTTGTTGGTCTTGTCCAGGTAGTGTGTAGCAATGACAGGCAGGGTCATGTAGATCATGTTCTGTTCCCCACAACCAACTGGTTGAACTATCAGACTACCCAGAGAATCTCCACTAATGGCCTTCTCCACAAGCACACTGGTTTGCTGTCCACCCGTTACACTGATCAATGTGTCGGCATTAGAGTTTGGCACCTGGTTCCTGGGCACTCCACTGGGTATATGTGCCGTCTGCTCACCACCATGTTTAGCAGGGTTCAGGAGAACATTGTTTTCCTTTTTTACCAGCACTCCTTCAGCCACGACACGCAGGTCTCTCTTCACGCCATCATTGCTGCCAGAGTTTTTTACAGAAGCCTTGACCTCGATGGAGTGCATACCCAGTGTCATTGGGATGATGACATATGGGACAGCCCTGGTGGACATGGGGTCCATGTTCACTTCCTGTCTGTACTTACCCTTCTTACTGGCTGAGCTGCACACCTCACCATTCTCAATCAGCTCCACACGCACTGTGATGGGGTCTTCACTGTAGTTGTGAAGGATTGCTTTCACCTCCAGCTGTTCATTGCGAACGGCAGAGTAGGGCAGTTTAAGGTCGATGAAGAAGTCCTTCAAAACGATAATCTCAAATGGATTTGCCACACAGATACCATGAGTTCTAGACAGGCTGATTGCAGTTATCTGCCAGGTGGTGATGGAATCTTTCAGGAAGTTGTGCTTTGTTACAGATCTGGTCACACAGTTCTTGTCATTAGCAGGACATTCGGGAATAATAAGATCCTCCCACATCCAACTCTCAGGGAACTGACTACGGGACACAATGTCTTCAGAATTCATATACTCCCCATCATCCTCCTCTTCACTGCGGGCTAGTGTCAGCACGTCCTGTTTGAAGTCGGCCTTCTTGGAGACCATC
>JACXGI010017313.1:0-14664 GCA_016801175.1 Esox masquinongy
TGTGTGTGTGTGTGTGTGTGTGTGTGTGTGTCAGTGTTTACCAAAATCCTGAGGAAGTGAAAACATGATCTCATATTTTATTAATGTTATTCAAATTTAACCCACCTTGTCCAGTTTTCATCACTGAAGGAAGAGTCTCTGAAAACTATTTATAACATCCTATTCTGACAACTAGGCTCATCAGTCTCCAGTCTACCTACTGGTGTCTGTTACTTCATGTTTGTCTCTGAGGTGTTCAGTATTCAGTCTACCAACTGGTCTCTGTTACTTCATCTTTGTCTCTGAGGTGTTCAGTCTTCAGGTGATGATGGGGGTTTTGAAATTTCTCTCTCCTCACACCTGGACTCTCTCATGTGGTGGACCAGTTCAGCTCTGTCCTTCAGTGTGAGAAATTCATCCTGGATGGGAACACTCCAAATATTTCAGGTATTTTGTTTGGTGGGAAGGTCCAAGACCAGAACCACTACAAGCCAATGTGCCAGCACTTCAACAACCACTACAGGTTTGTGACTCTCTACAACACAACCAGCAGGATCCCTGTGTTCTCAGCCTACAGATACACTAGTACTGACAGAGGAAAGACACCAGAAACACCATGGAAGATAGAGCCCCAGGTAGGTCAGCTTCTCCTTTACATCAAATCATATCTGAAATAACAATCTGCAACATCACAGATGTACAGAGCTGCTTAAAAATATGACATCAACCCTAACCCATTTGTAATTTTTTATGAAATCAGGGGGAATCAGAATTTGATATAAAATGGTTTATGGTTACCAATTCCATACATTGGTTTTAGTGGAAAGTGTCTGTAGTAGAAAAACAAAATGTATTAATAATGCAGGTGCAAAAATAAGTGAACCCCCAAGTTGCTTTGGTAAAATCAAATAGGTAAGTAGAATCAGGGGGTAAATAATTGAGTGCCAAATGAACCAATAAAAAGATAGAGGTTTAGGAAAGAGTTTTGACAGCATAGAAATTGAGACAAGAAACCTGGTGTATTTGGTGTTACAATTTTACAATGTAAAACACACCATGCTGAGAGGAAAGTAGTAGTGAGAGAACATCAGTCTGGTTAAGCTATACAACCATCTCAAAAAGATCTATAGCAGAACTATAAATCTGTAGGCAAATCATTTACAAATGGAGAGCTTTCACATTACAACAACGGCCTAGAAGATGACATCCTTCCAAAATATCCCCAATGCAATAGAGAAATTATAAGTCTGGTAAATGCCAGACTGACCAACTTACCTTTGCTGGAGACCACCTGGACAAACATGAAGGTTTCTGGAAGTCCATTCTCTAGACAGATGAGTCTGAAATTAACTTTTCAGGTCACTAGCAAAAATGCTATGTTTGGCAAAATCCCTACCACCAAAAGAACCTTATTCCAACAGTCAAGCATGGTGGTGGGAACGTTAAGATCTGGGGCTGGTTTTCTTCCTCTGGACCTGGTTGACATTACATCTTTAGAGGAACCATGAATTCTGAGGTAAACCAGGTGATTGTTGAACAGATCTTCAGGCCATCAGTAAAGCAGCTGAGTCTTCCAACAAGACAATGATCCAGCACCCGTCATTATATAGTAGATTAAGTGTTCAATTGTACTGTTACATGGGAACAATGTTACCAAACCATACGTCTTTCACAGAAACATCTTTGGGTCCTGTTCAGAAGAAGGGGGCTTAGGTTATTAAATTGTGTTTTTAAAGTATAATCCTTTATTGTTTCATGACTTCATTCAGAGGAAAACAATAACCACATCTGTTTTGAATAGAAACATTGTGTTTAGATACATAATGTATAGATGTTCTTTTAATATAGACTATAACTGAAAAACGACACGTCTCTCCGCTTACATATTGGAACGATCATTGAAAAACCATTATCATCCCATCCAAATAGCACAATGTTTTGGGCATCTGTGTTTGGATCCAAACGTGGCGGTTTCTCGTCTCTATGTTGCCATAATATTCTTTTTGTGTAGTGCACATCTAAAAATGGCCACATCATTCAAACTACTCAGTTAAATATATTCAGATATTCTTGGTATGACGGAGTTGATACAGTGGATATAACACCCCTGTTAAAATGCCAGGTTCTTGTGATGTAAAAGAATGAGACAAAGATAAATCATGTCAAAACGTTTTCCATCTTTAATGTGACCTATAACGTGAACAATTCAATTGAAAAACCAACTGAAATCTTTTAGGGTGAGTTTTTTTTTTTTTTTAAACTCACAATAACCTTGTTGCATAAGTGTGCACACCCTTAAACTAATACTTTGTTGAAGCACCTTTTGATTTTATTACAGTTCTCAGTCTTTTTGGGTAGGAGTCTATTAGCATGGCACATCTTGACGTGGCAATATTTGCCCACTCTTCTTTGCAAAAGCGTTCCAAATCTATTAGATTGCGAGGACATCTCCTGTGCACAGCCCTCTTCAGATCACCCCACAGATGTTCAATTGGATTCTGGTCTGGGCTCTGGCAGGGCCATTCCAAAACGTTAATCTGCTTTTGTGGATTTGGATGTGTGCTTTGGGTCGTTGTCGTGCTGAAAGGTGAACTTCCTCTTCATCTTCAGCTTTCTAACGGACGCCTGAAGGTTATGTGCCAAAATTGCCTGGTATTTGGAACTGTTCATAATTCCCTCCACCCTGACAAAGGCACCGGTTCCAGCTGAAGAAAAACAGCCTCAAAGCATGATGCTGTCACCACCATGCTTCACTGTGGGTATGGTGTTCTTTGGGTGATGTGCAGCGTTGTTTTTGCGCCAAACATACCTTTTGGAATTATGGCCAAAAAGTTCAACCGTCATCAGACCATAACACATTTTCCCACGTGTTTTTGAGGGACTTGATGTTTGTTTTTGCAAACTTCAGCCGGGCTTGGATGTTTTTCTTTGTAAGAAAAGGCTTCCGTCTTGCCACCCTACCCCATAGCCCATTCATATGAAGAATACGCGAGATTGTTGTCACATGTAGCACACAGCCAGTACTTGTCAGAAATTCCAGGAGTTCCTTTAATGTTGCTGTAGGCCTCTTGGAAGTCTCCCTGACCAGTTTTCTTCTCATCTTTTCATCAATTTTTGAGGGATGTCCAGTTCTTGGTAATGTCTCTGTTGTGATGGATTTTGTGCTCTGATTGGTGAGTCAAACCACTCTAAAAGAACAAGTCAGTTTAAAGAGCACGAGTATCCAGATTAACACATCTGGAACCAGAAGACATAGAATCGTTGCTTTTTAGGCAGTAGAACCCTGTGGTAAGGACACGCAAGACTTACGTTGACACTAAAATATGTGTTCTTAGTTTTAGTCCATGAAATACCACAGGAGAGTGGTAAATCTGAGTGTGAATCTTTGTAAATCATGTAGAAGTCCTTGCATTGGATATCAAGGTGAAACGTGTAGTAATAATTTAAATCTTGTATAAGTAAGGGGAAGTAAAAAAAATGTCGTCTTTAAGTTAAAAACAAAAATGAGGACTGCAGCCTCACACATTGTAATGGAGAAAATAGCTGATGACATCAAAAAGAGCTTGAAAATAGATGACTGTCGCCAAGAGATAATTAAAAAACATGCCTTTGTTCCAGAAGAACATTTTTGGAGTTTTTTTGATATACAGAAAATATGGGAAGAAATTGAAAGAATGCCTGATGAGTTACAAAAAACACATTGGTCATTGATTGTGTTATCAGAAATTCAAAAATGGAATAAAAAATTCTTTAAAGATGATCTTGAAATATCGGGCGTCGGCTGAACAAATGGCTGAACTGGACAAGTTGAAAAAAGGACTTGAAAAGTTGAAAAAGGAACTGGAAACATTGAAAGCAGGAAAAACATCTAAAGACACTCGAAGCCCATTGGAAAAGAAACCAGGATCATGTCACTATTGTGGAATCCCTAGCCATTGGCAGAATGAGTGTCGCAAGAAAAAGAACCAAAGGAAAAAGACAGGATGCACAGACAGTTGGAACATGAGCCATTCTGCCCACATGCTGAGCAGCAGCAAGGAAAGATCTCCTATGTATGGAATTCAGGAATCAAAGACAGATTTTCTTGATGATACCTGGAACTGACGTGAGCTTATATAATCATTGATTAAGGCTTTTAAATGTGTTTCCAAAAATGTATCATACCTAAATATTGAGTAGAGCTGGAACTTATCAAGGAAATCTGATCACTTCCCTTGATAATGACCTGGCTTATTCAAGTGAATATTAATTTGAAAGCACTTTGATGGAATATAGCATGTTTTAATAGGCATTCGAAATAGCCTGTTTTGTCCTGTCATGTTTGAACATGTTTTAATAGGTATTCAAGGAATAGCCTGTTTTGTTGTGCTTTGTCATGTTCACTTTGTAATTTTAAATCAAACGTATTTGTTGCGTTGATGATAATGTTTAAAACCGTAAGGCCTCAGGGAGGGTCTCACTACAATGTGGGTAGGCTTTAACAGGCCCACCTAACTATGGTAACCATATGTTGCTTGCTGAGCTGTTCTCTAGCACACGTGGGTACATCTAACCCTAGTGATGAAGTAGAAATTGGTACAATGATGATAATCTGGTAAAATAGTCTCATGGTTGTCTTACAAAAGGATAACATATTGTGTTTTCTCTCTCCTTATATATTGTATAAGTGGTAGAATGAATCCACATGGTTTTAGACAACAGATTGAGATTACAGTCTCATGTGAAATTATGACAAAAACAGCCAAAAGCGAGTTCATCCCCTAAAATAAAATTATTATTTTTTTATTTTGAATGCTGAGTTGGTTTTGGTTAATTAGGAACATTTTCATTTGTTCGTTTTTTGTGTTTCTCTTATAACTAAGATGACATTTGGGTTTTAGAGGACAAATTTAGATACTTAAAAGTTGACTGACTAAAATAATCTCACCCTTGGTTCAGAGAGCAGCACAGGGGGCAGGAGTGCTTGAGCCAATCCCACCACACACTGCCCTGGGGTAGCAAGAGTAACATAGGCTTACTTGAGTGGTCATGTCTGTTTTTGGTTTAGTCATAATTTTTATCAATGTTCTGGAATGTCCACAAGAATGTTAAGTTATTGTATAGATATGACAAGCATATTTTTACAAACTACACACAATGCTAGAGATGGGTAGGACAATAAATCTGAACCTTCATTTAACAAAGGATATCGGCTAAGTTGAAAGAATAACATATTTTGCCACAGACAGTCTGAGAACCATGTTCAGATTTTTGTGGATTTTTGTGGAAACCTAAATTTCATATACATTGTAAATAATCCATTTGGCCAAATGGATTAGGTTTCACCATAAGTGGGTAAAGCCAAGGGCTCCAGGAAGGAGGTGAGACCCCTAGGATGACCCCAAACAACCTCTCACATTAAATCAGGCTAGCCTATTACTAAGGGTTAAAACTGAGTGTTCAGACTGGTCTCAACTGTGATAATTTCCTCAACATAAGCATATTCAGTTTTGGGATAATCAAACATTAAGTGAAGGTTAGACACATTTTCCACTCAATAGCTTTATGGTTTTGAAACGAACTGCAGTGAGGGTGGAGACCAAAAGTAATCCCCCATTGTTTATGATAGTCATTTTTATGTTAATAGAACCACAGACGTGAACAAACGTCTGAGAAAAAAATGAAAGAACTGTGGAAGGTTAACATCGTAGCCTCATGCTGAATAAAGATGGCTCTCCCCTGACTTCCGGTTGCATTAATTTTATTTATGGATCAAAAATGGACAGAATCTAACAGTTGTCTTTTGACAGAGATTAATCTAGGCTTTTGGCATCCCTGTACGTTGTCTTTTGACAGAGATGAATCTAGGCTTTTGGCACCCCTGTATTTTGTGTTTTGACAGAGATGAATCTAGGTTTTTGGCACCCCTGTACGTTGTCTTTGACGGAGCTGAATCTAGGTTGGAGACGCAGTAGGACCAGGAGGAAGTCCAATGTCAAAATCCTGACCTGTCTGATAATGACCGTGGTGTTGATCAGAATATCCACTATGGATGAAATGAATGGTGACACACAAACACCCCTTTTTTCAATTTGTTTAGTTATTTAAATTTAAAATGTTTACATTTTAGTAATTTAACAGATGCTTTTATCCACAGCAAATCACAGTAACAGAGCTAGGTGAAACAACCACAAAGCTCAGTAGCAAGTGCATTCTAATCAATTAATTAGTCACTGTCAAAAGTATGTGTGGGAAAAATGGCCATAAAAAGAATAAACATAAAACAATAGGCAAAGTTTACAAAGCAATACAGACAACAGGAGTGGGGCAGTGGAAGTATTTTTGGTACTCTATGAAAAGATTTTAAAATTTTCAGATATTTTTGAAAATGGGTAGAGATTCTGCTATCCTAGACTCTGCTCTCCTAGACTCTGCTATCCAAACCTTTTTGTTTTTAAGTCACTCAAAAATTATGGTTTTGGCTGTATTTTTGGGGTAATTGTTGAAGTCCCAGGTCTCTTGCAAACTTGAGGAGGTTTTCTTCCAGGGTTATCTGTACTAATCTCCAACTATTTTGCTCTCAATCTTCACAATCTTTCTATGTCTGTAGAGAACCACTGGAACCAGAGAGAACATGCTGAAAGAAAGACACAGGGACTTGTCAAAGCACAAACCCATCTAACAAGTCTGAACCTGGTGGGGGCTAAGCACGCAACCCTGAGGGGTCCGTTCTAATCCCCAAAATGAGCTGTTGGATAAGTTACTGCCTGCACTAATCACCTCTTTGTCAAACCCCAACCATGTAATCAATGGAAAACAGTGAAAAACATCTACTTGGAAAGGATTTCACCGCTAGTCATTATTTAAACACTCCCTTGGGCACCATTCAACACCTGATTGTTTTGGAATTAGAAGCTTTTCCAGTGAACTGAAACTTAGTTTGAAGTTACGTAATGTTGCTCAGTCAATTTTACGTAGCTTAACTGAGTCCCTCCTCTTTCAGTATGCATCAGGTAAGATGAGGTCTAACATCAGGTTAGGTCAGGTCTAACATCAGGTAAGATCAGGTCTAACATCAGGTTCGACCTAATCTTACCTGATCTTACCTGACCTAACCTGGTGTAAGATCAGGTCTAACATCAGGTTAGGTCAGGTCTAACATCAGGTAAGATCAGGTCTAACATCAGGTTAGGTCAGGTCTAACATCAGGTAAGATCAGGTCTAACATCAGGTTAGGTCAGGTCAAACATCAGGTAACATCAGGTCTAACATCAGGAGAGGGCATGTCTAACACCAGGAGAGGGCAGGTCTAACACCAGGAAGGGGCAGGTCTAACACCAGGAGAGGGCAGGTCTAACACCAGGAGGGGGCAGGTCTAACACCAGGAGAGGGCAGGTCTAACACCAGGAGGGGGCAGGTCTAACACCAGGAGAGGGCAGGTCTAACACCAGGAGGGGGCAGGTCTAACACCAGGAGAGGGCAGGTCTAACACCAGGAGGGGGCAGTAATCTTACTCAAACTTTCTGAAGCTATTCAAAGGAAGGTGGTTGTCAATTCAGCGAATAAGTGTGACACTAAAAGATTGGAACGGCTCCTAATTTCTGATCAGGAGGCGGAGACAGCATGTGATTGTTGTTATTAATTCTACGTTTGTGTAATTCATTTATTGTTTCATAAGTAAATGAGAATAAATATAGGTTTCAAGAGAAAATTGACATGAGCTTTCGGAGATAGCTAAGAGATTGTGGGGGAACGTGTGGCTCATGCTCATTCATTACAACATCGGACTTGACTAAGCTACATCATGTCCGTGTTTTACTTTCTATTTCCCCCTTTACAGGTAAGAATGAAGTTTTAATACTGTAAGGAACATGCAGTGAGTAAAGTATTAGTTACTGTGATAATTTAAGCATGTGAATTTAGCAGACTAAACAAGAAAGTGTTGTTCTACTGTAGCCTGCATGCCAGCTGTGCCACGTGAAGCTAAGTGAAAACGAGGTACCATTGTAACATCGCTGTTGTGTTTCTATTTCATTTATTTCATATTGTATGTATAAAATAATGCTATTGCTGTAGTTTAAGGAAATGTACTGTTGACTCACAGTACTGAACTTGCAGAAGCAAATATTTTGTGTTGGTGCTGCAATTGATGTAAAATCGTAAATAGTTCTGGATTAATGATAAAGGAATACCGGCAGTATTTGGCGAGGTGCAGCTTAAATATATTTTGTTTCAGAAATTGTTTTGTAGAAGGTATAATTTCAAGTTAATTCATCAAAACTGTTTGATGAATTTCCATTTAGGAAATCTGCCATTATGATGTTCATGGGAAAACATTCACTACATCGGACTTGACTAAGCTACATCGTGTCCGTGTTTTGCTATCTATTTCCCCTTTTACAGGGGCATAAAATTTACACTGCCTAGAATTTCTAAACAAACATATGGAGGCGAAGCTTTTAATGTCAAAATATTGAATGTCATGGATCGTGTTGCACCGGTAAAGGGAAAGAAAACTATGAGCAAACAGAAAACACCATGGAGAACCACCATGATGGTAAGCTCCCTGAAAAGAGAATGTAGGAAAGCACTCTATTTGCCATGGTCGACAAGCTTACAAACCCCCTAAAGGAGATAGCAACAGAACTCATGTCCACTGTGAAATGTAATGAATTTGCATGTTTCTTTAATGAAAAAATTCTAAGTATTAGACGGGCCATCAGAACTACACAGTCTAACAAGGACTCTGTACCGTCACCACGACCACCATGACATAACTTGGTTATTATGTCACAATTTTAAAAAAGCCCTAGAAGAAACAACATCTTAAAGCTTCCACATGTTGTCTCGACACACTGCCATCTGACTTTTTAAAACTATTTTTAATTCTATAACAATGGACCTACAGCAAATAGTTAATAGCTCTCTGCAATCAGGCATATTCCCAATGTCCCTAAAAACAGCTGAAATTAAGCCTTTATTAAAAAAGAGAACACTGGATGCATCAATATTGAACAACTATAGACCTGTATCAAATCTCCCTTTTATAGCCAAGATCATTGAGAAGGTTGTCTTCAATCAACTCAGCAATTTTGTGAACTCAAGCGGTCTCTTAGGCAAATTTCAGTCAGGCTTCCGACCTCACCACAGTACTGAAACGGCTCTGATGAAAGTTTTAAAGGATATACGGCTGAATACTGATTCTGATCAAATAACAGTTCTGGTTCTTTTAGATCTCAGTGTTGCATTGGACACTGTAGATCATAGAACACTTCTAGACAGGCTGGAAAATTGGATAGGACTCTCTGGGACAGTCCTTAATTGGTTCAGAGTTACTTTATCACCATTGGCAATCATGAATCTGATAGGGTGGCTATGACATGCAGAGTTCCACAGGGATCAGTTCTCGGACTGCCTCTGTTCAATCTCTATATGCTACCTCTGGGCCAAATTCTACAGAACAACAACATTAACTACCATAGCTACGCAGATGCTACTCAAATGTCCAGCTCTGGAAAAACTTAAGAGACCACTGCAAAATTATTATTTTCTCTGGTTTTACTATTCATAGTGTTTGAGTAAAATGAACAGTTTTGTTTTATTCTATAAACTACTGACAACATTACTTCCAAATTCCAAATAAAAATGTTGCCATCTAGAGTATTTATTTATAGAAAATAACTGGTCAAAATAACCAAAAAAGATGCATTGTTTTCAGACCTCAAATTCATATTCATTTTTCTACAGCAAAATACTAATGTTTTAACTTAGGAAGAGTTCAGAAATCAATATTTGGTGGAATTACTCTGATTTTAAATCACAGCTTTCATGCGTCTTGGCATGCTCTCCACCAGTCTGTCACATTGCTGTTGGGTGACTTTATGCCACTCCTGGCACAAAAATTAAAGTAGCTCGGCTTTGTTTGATGGCTTGTGACCATCCATCTTCCTCTTGATCAAATTCCAGAGGTTTTCAATGGGGTTCAGGTTTGGAGATTGGGCTGGCCATGACAGGGTCTTGATCTGGTGGTCCTCCATCCACACCTTGATTGACCTGGTTGTGTGGCATGGAGCATTGTCCTGCCGGAAAAAACAATTCTCAAAGTTGGGGAACATTTTCAGAGCAGAAGGAAGCAGATGTTCTTCCAGGATAACCTTGTACTTGGCTTGATTCATGCGTCCTTCACAAAGACAAATCTGCCCATCTTTTTGTAGGTCACTTGATGTCATCCTACGGTTGTTGAGTGACATTCGAATGAGTTGACGGTCACCTCGGTCAGTGGACAGTCGTTTTTGCCCTCTGCCAGTCTGTAGCTTTCTTGTCCCCAATGTCTGTTGCTTGACCTTGTTCTTATGCCGTCTTTATAATTTTCAGGATGGAAGCAACCTGACTCTTTTGTCATGCTAAATAGTTATTATAGTTATTATATTATTATTATTCAAATGACCTTTGAGGTACTAATTGCACTGTTTTTGCCATCCAGCTGGTCCTATTGCAAGAGGATAGTGATGAACATAATAGTGGTTTTTATACTTTTCCTCATTAAATTCGATTTGGTTCAGGTAATCATCGAATCAGTACCTCATTAAGTAAAATGAGGTGTGCCTGTGTTGGAATTGAACAGAAACTGGAATGGAATGGCTGCCATACATGTAAAGATTCTGATTTAAGGAAAATTAGGACTGGTCTCTTAATATTTTCCCGAGCTGTATATGGCTCTTGAACAGTATGACTACAGCTCAAAAGACTCACTGTGTCTCTGCTTAGAGCACCTAAATGCCTGGATGAACCAACATTTTCTACAATTAAACCAAGATAAAACAGAGATTATTGTGTTAGGCAAAAAATAATAGAACTAGTATTAGCAAAGAACTGGGCATAGCCAGGACGTGACAGTAATCTTGGTGTTCTGATGGACTCAGACCTCACATTTAACAGTCATATCAAAGCGGTCACCAAAACAACATTCTATCATCTAAAAAATATAGCCAGAATCAAGATCTTGGTGTCCCAAAAAGACCAAGAGAAGCTCATCCATGATTTTATCTCTTGCAGGGTTGCCTACTGTAATGGCCTCTTAACTGGACTCCCCAAAAAGACTGTAAAACAGCTGCAGCTCATTCAGAATGCTGCTGTAGAATGTTAACCAGGACCAAGACAACGGAGCACATCACTCCAGTTCCTCAGAGTCAGTGACTTACTGTTGTTCTCTGTTGCTGTCCTCGTCAGATGGGAGTGAACTCTGTGGGCTATTATACTCAGCCCTCTCACAGGGTGGTTGCGGTTGATCAGTGTCCCTAGTTTAGTCTGCTGTACTATTGTGCTGCGTCACCAGGGTCATTCTGTGCTGTTTCAGTCCCAAATGTTTAGGTTGGAATAGTTGACGGGGGACAAATGTCCATTGGAAATACAGCTCTGGAAAAAAAAAAATCTTAATTTTTTCCGGAACTGTATATGCTATGGTATCCATTTTGATCAAAGGTATTCTCTCTCAAATTGTTCTGGTGTCCTGTGTCACGGTGGAGAGACAGAACTACAACACAAACAATGATCCACAGACTAAAGGAAAACAAGAGCAATTTAAATAGGGTCCCCAATTAGAGGCATTGTGGGACAGCGGCCGCCAGCCAGGACCTGACATCCTGTTGAACGTTAGGATGACATGAGCCCTTTGACCACACATCAGGACTTCCTAGTGATGATGCTGTAGCTGGGTGTCTGGGGGAGAAAAATCATCCAGCAGCTGAAACTGTTTGGGCAAAGATTTAAATAAAATAACAGAGCATTGCAGATTATCCTAACAATCAGGTGCCAGTCCTCCATCTTTGGAGTTCCTGATGGAATAAATTAGAATAAGAAAATACAGCCTGAGTGACACACATATGACACATTTACAGTATCTCACAAAAGTGAATACACCCCTCACATTTTTGTAAATATTTGATTATTTCTTTTCATGTGACAACACTGAAGAAATGACACTTTGCTACAATGTAAAGTAATGAGTGTACAGCTTGTATAACAGTGTAAATTTGCTGTTCTTTCAAAATAACACAACACACAGCCATTAATGTCTAAACCGCAGGCAACAAAAGTGAGTACACCCCTAAGTGAAAATGTCCAAATTGGGCCAAGTGTCAATATTTTTTGTGGCCACCATTATTTTCCAGCACTGCCTTAACCCTCTTGGGCATGGAGTTCACCAGAGTTTCACAGATTGCCACTGGAGTCCTCTTCCACTCCTCCATGACGACATCACAGAGCTGGTGGATGTTAGAGACCTTGCGCTCCTCCACCTCCCATTTGAGGATGCCCCTCAGATGCTCAATAGGGTTTAGGTCTGGAGACATGCTTAGCCAGTCCATCACCTTTAACCTCAGCTTCTTTAGCAAGGCACTGGTCGTCTTGGAGATATGTGTGTTTGGGGTCGTTATCATTGACACCATCTGAACCAAATAATTTTATCTTGGTCTCATCAGACCACAGGACATGGTTCCAGTAATCCATGTCCTTAGTCTGCTAGTCTTCAGCAAACTGTTTGCGGGCTTTCTTGTGCGTCATCTTTAGAAGAGGATTCCTTCTGGGACGACAGCTATGCAGACCAAATTGATGCAGTGTGCGGCGTATGGTCCGAGCACTGACAGGCTGACCCCCCACCCCTTCAACCTCTGCAGCAATGCTGGCATCATTCAAACATCTACTTCCCAAAGACAACCTCTGGACATGACACTGAGCATGTGCACTCAACTTCTTTGGTCGACCATGGTGAGGCCTGTTCTGAGTGGAACCTGTCCTGTTAAACCGCTGTATGGTCTTGGCCACCGTGCTACAGCTCAGTTTCAGGGTCTTGGCAATCTTCTTATATCCTAGGCCATCTTTATGTAGAGCAACAATTATTTTTTTCAGATCCTCAGAGAGTTCTTTGCCATAAGGTGCCATGTTGAACTTCCAGTGACTAGTATGAGGGAGTGTGAGAGCGATAACACCAAATTTAACACACCTGCTCCCCATTCACACCTGAGACCTGGTAACACTAACGAGTCACATGACACCGGGGAGGGAAAATGGCTAATTGGGCCCAATTTGGACATTTTCACTTAGGGGAGTACTCACTTTTGTTGCCAGCGGTTTAGACATTAATGGCTGTGTGTTGAGTTATTTTGAGGGGACAGCAAATGTACACTGTTATACAAGCTGTACACTCACTACTTTTCATTGTAGCAAAGTGTCATTTCCTCAGTGTTGTCACATGAAAAGATATAATCAAATATTTGCAAAAATGTGAGGGGTGTACTCACTTTTGTGAGATACTGTATGTATGAAACATATGACACATCTATGTATGAGAAACATGACACATTTATGTATAACACTCGTATGACACATTTCTGTATGACACATATGACACATTTATGTTTGACACATTTAGGTATGACACGTATGACACATTTCTGTATGACGCATATGACACATTTATGTTTGACACATTTAGGTGTGACACGTATGACACATTTCTGTATGACATATATGACATATTTATGGATGACACACGTGACACATTTATGTATGACACACATGATGTTTATGTATGATGGACATATGACACATTTATGTATGACACATATCACACATTTATGTATGACACATCTATGTATAAAAAGTATGAGACTGAGAGATTGAAGGCTCAGGGAGTTATTTAGCTAATTAGAGCTCTTCTCAGGTCAACATTTCTGTGTGGTAAATTTTTTATTCTAATATTTTGAGATACTGGATTTTTTATGAGCTGTAAGCGCAATCATCAAGATTGAAACAAAAAAGTATTGAATTGTTTCACTCGGTGTGTAATGAATCTAGAATATATGAAGGTATCACTTTTTGATTTGAATTACGGGGAAAAATGAACTTATCCATCAAAGTTTTGGAGATGCGCCTGTATTTCAACACTCCAAGATCCTCAAAAATGGTTATGGTAGTTTCTGTTTGGACTGAAACTGAACAAAAACTCCATGATTTCACTTCTCTTTCGAACAGCTTTAACAGATATGACCTTTTTCTGAACGTGTGTATAGATTGCTAATGGGAAACATATGATTACTCTGTTTTTGAAAGAGACAGACATAAAAACCGTTCTCCTAGCAGGTCGAGCTCATCTTACTGTCCTGAAACAGGTTCAGATTTGTGTAGCCTCAAACAGAGGATTTAATTGATTAAGCAGTTTAGATTGAAAAAGCAGGAGTTACTCCACCCAATACACCAGAGGTTACTCCACCAAGTACACCAGAGGTTACTCCACCCAGCACACCAGTTGTTACTCCACCCAGTACACCAGGGGTTACTCCGCCCAGTACACCAGGGATTACTCCACCCAGAACAACAGGGGTTACTCCACCCAGTACACCAGGGGTTACTCCACCCAGTATACCAGGGGTTACCAGTGTGTGAAGGAAGCACACCATACTGTGCTTGATAAACCTCGCCTACATATTCTCAATTAAAGGGTTAACACATGTAAGGATTTTTCCAGACCCATTTTCATATTTTGTTTTACAAGATATAAAGGGAGACAAGGAAACAAAAGCAGGTTTATGATGATGATTTATTCATCTGTGACGGTCATTCACTCAGCAAGTTCACTGGACTCTGCATTAGCAATCAAATCAATCTTTTGCAATCAATATTAAAACTGTGCAAAGTAAGTTAATACAT
>JACXGI010017314.1:0-14699 GCA_016801175.1 Esox masquinongy
GTGCACAATTATTAGGCAAGTGAGTATTCTGATCATATTATTATTGCTATGCACATTTTCCTACTCCAAAACATATAAACTTGAATGCTCATTGGATTGAATCATTTTCAGGTGATATGTATTTGTGTAATGAGGGAGGGTGTGGCAACAGTGAATAACACCTTATATCAAGGTGTGCATAATTATTAGGCAGCTTCATGACCTCAGGTAAAATAGGACAAAAAAGAGATTTAACTGACACTGAAAAGTCATAAATTGTAAAATGCCTTTCAGACGGATGCAACACTCTTGAAATAGCTAAACTATTGAGGTGTGACCACTGGACACTCAAACGTTTTGTTGCGAATAGTCAACTGGGGTGCAAAAAATGTATGGAGAAGACAAGACACAAATTAACTGCAAAAGACTTGAGAAGAATTAAGCGTGAAGCTACCAGGAACCCATTATCCTCCAGTGCCAATCTACCTGGAGTGTCCAGAAGTACAAGTGCTCAGAGACATGGCCAAGGTCAAGAAGGCTGAAAGAAGACCACCACTGAATAAGATTCACACGTTGAGGCAAACAGATTGAGCAAAAAAATACCTGAAGACAAATTTTTCAAAGGTTTTATGGACAGATGAAAGTTACTCTTGATGGAGCAGATGGATGGGTCTGTGGCCATCACTAATGGATTGTCCACTGATTGGTCCACCTCAGCAGTCAGGTGCTGCACTCATGACTGCCAGGTGGGAAACACCAACGAGCATAATCAGGAACATAAGGGACACCTGGGGCAAAGTCAGGAGGGGAAAAATCTAAAACGCGCATACAGGGTACCTGCATGCGTAACAGGTGAGATGATGGGGATATTGTTGGGCTTGGAGAGAATGGGGGTGGTGATGAGATTTTGTTGGGTTCCGTCACATGCTGGAGTGGAGGGAAATGAAGTGGCTGATAGGGTGGTGAAAATTGCTACAGGGAGGACAGTGATAGATGTCTGGGAGCCGTTGGGGCGCAGGGAAGTCAAGTCATTGATACAGGCAGCTGAGACTGATTTATGGAAGAGACAGTGGAGTGAAGGTAGCACAGGGAGACATTTCTATAATGTCCATAGGTCTGTGAGGGCAGAGGTGGGAAGTGTTGGGTGTAGGAGAGAGGAAGTGGTATGGAGCAGGTTGCAGTATGAACACAGGTTTGAATGCCACTTTGTGGATAATGGCAAAACATGACATGGGATTGTGTGATGAGTTTTTGGTGATGGAAACTGTGGAGCATGTACTGTTTTACTGTGAAAGGAATGATGAATGATGATAGGGAAAGTTTGTATGTCAAGGTACTGGAGGTTAAGCGGGGATGGGATCTGGGTGGTGTTCTCGGTGGTGGGGCAGGGAAGGAGGTAGTTATAAGGGTGTTGTTCTCTTTTCATAGGGCTACAAGTCTTTTAGTGAGGATTTGAAGTAGGAAGGCCTTGACCGGACTCACACTCCAGTGCAGTAGGTGGCAGTATATGCACCTTCAGTTGGATGCGATCTGCCAACCAAATCGAAAGAAGAACGTGAGTATGCGGTCCGCCTGGATACCACAGAAGATAGTAGCGTCATACTGGCAACATTAGAGATTACGTAGCAACAATAAGACTTCCGGTTTTTGGATTTTGCCTTCAAAATAAAAGTCCGCGGTAAAACGCGATTTTAATAATATTAAATGAATAGATTTTGCCACTTTGCTTAGTGTATATTGTACAAATGTATTGTAGGAAATGTTCAGGAGAGTGGATAGAGTAATTATATGCAAAAAAAAATCAAGGGGTACTGCGTATTTGCAATTGTTGCTGGCATTTTACTCCACCCATCCTACATCCTATTGGCCACAGTGTAACTCAATGGATATGAAATACATATTGCCCTGTACTGAAAAACCTGTTCTATACGCCGCAGTGAATGTATTATAGGAAATGTTCAGGGGACTCTAAATAGTGATTATATGCAAAAAAATCAAGGGGCACTGTGTATTTGCAATTGTTGCTGGCATTTTGCTCCACCCATCCCATTGGCCACAATGTAATTCAGTGGACATGAAATAAATATTAACTCATACAGAAAAAACTATGCTATATGCCGCAGTGAATGTATTGTAGGAAATGTTCAGGAGAGTCTATAGAGTGATTATATGCAAAAAAATCAAGGGGCACTGTGTATTTGCAATTGTTGCTAGCATTTTACTCCACCCGGAACCAGCCTCCAGTGCCTCCACTGCGCCCTTGCCGCCAGCCCTGCCCCCCCGAGATCCTACTGGAGCCGTTCGCCTCTCTCTGCCGCAGGCCTACGACGGGGCCGCTTCCCGCTGCCAGGGGTTCCTCCTTCAACTGAGCCTGTACTTCTCCACCACGGCCCCTACAGCCACGGGGCGCGAGAGGGTATCAGCCCTCATCACCTGCCTCTCCGACCGAGCACTGGAGTGGACAAACTTGGTGTGGACGAACGATGGGCCCATCGTTGAGGACTACGAGGCATTCACCCGCCTGTTTTCTTCAGTGTTCGACCACCCCCCAGAGGACAGGGATGCGGGTGAACGCCTCTTCCACCTGCGACAGGGCAACCGGACGGCGAGGGAATTTGCTTTGGAGTTCCACACTCTGGCTGCGGAGTCCGGATAAAACGAGCGCGCCCGCATCGACCACTTTCGGTGCAGCCTGCAGGAGGATGTCCGGCGGGAGCTGGCATGCCGTGACACCACGCTCGGGTTCGAACAGCTGGTGGACATGGCCACCCGGCTAGACAGCCTCCTGCAGGCAAGATGGCTCACCGGAGTTGTCGCGCTCGTTCCATCCCCCCACACCGAACAGATCTCCTTCTATGTTATAGACACTCCCTCCTGTCGTGTTGTGTTAGGGCTTCCCTGGTTGTCTGTGCATAACCCTTGCATAGCCCAGTAGGTCCATCGAGGGGTGGTCGCATGAGTGTCTGGGAAGGTGTGTTCCGGTTTCACTGAGTGCCACCATGGTGGAAAGTCCTGACAATGCCTCTGACATTCTCATTCCAATTGAATATTCTGACCTATCGCAGGCCTTCTCTAAGGCAAAGGCCACCAAATGACCACCCCATCGGCCCTGGGATTGTGCCATTGACCTCCTACCAGGATCCGTACTACCCAGGGGTCGGGTGTATCCCCTGTCGCATGCGGAGACCGATGCTATGGGAACATATGTCTCGGAATCCCTGCGGCAGGGGTACATCCGTCCCTCCACTTCACCTGCATCCTCAAGTTTCTTTTTCGTAAAGAAGAAGGATGGAGGCCTGCGCCCATGCATAGATTACTGTGCACTCAATCAAATCACCATACGTTACACTCACCCACTCCCTCTCATTTCCTCTGTGGTGGAATCTATGCATGGGGCGCACATCTTTCCGAAATTGGATCTCCAGAGTGCCTACAATCTCGTGCGTATCCGGGAGACAAGCATGAGACGGCGTTTAGCACTACAACTGGCCATTACGAATACCCGGTCATGCCGTATGGTCTTATGAATGCTCCATCAGTGTTTCAGGCAGTTATTAATGAGATCTTCAGGGACATGTGGGTTCGCAGGGTCATGGCGTACATCGACGACGTCTTGGTGTACATGGCCTCTCGCGAGCAACATGTCACTCTGGTCCGTCGGGTGCTTGAAAGGCTGCTGAAGCATGATTTGTATGTCAAGGCTGAGAAGTGCCTTTTCTTCCAGCAATCCGTCTCCTCTCTGGGATACCGCATCTCTGCGACAGGGGTGGAGATGGAGACGGACCGCATTGAAGCCGTGCGTAATTGGCCGACCCCAACCACGGTAAAGGCGGTAAAGCGTTTCCTTGGTTTCGCTAATTATTACCGGAGGTTCATTCGTGGTTTTGGCAAGGTCGCAGCCCTGATCACCTCCCTGCTAAAAGGGGGGCCGGCCAGGCTACGTTGGACCCCTGAGGCGGACAGGGCTTTCACCTCGTTGAAGGTCCTGTTCTCCTTGACACCTGTGCTGGCTCACCCTGACCCGTCGTTACCGTTCATGGTAGAGGTGGACGCGTCTGAGACTGGGGTGAGGGCGGTGCTGTCACAACAATCTGGCATGCCAGCCAAGCTCCGCCCCTGCTCTTTCTTCTCAAGAAAGCTTATGCCCGCTGAACGGAACTACGACATCGGTGATCGTGAGCTGTTGGCTGTCATCAAGGCCCTTATGGCATGGAGGCACTGGCTCGAGGGGGCTAAACACCCTTTTCTTGTTTGGACTGACCACCGTAACCTGGAGTACATCCGGGCAACGAGGAGACTGAACCCTCGCCAGGCAAGGTGGTCTCTGTTCCTAGCCAGGTTCACTTTCACTCTGTCCTATATCCCAGGCAGCAAGAAAGTGAAGGCTGATGCGTTATCTCACCAGCATGACAAGGGGGAGAGGCCGGTAGATGATGGCCCCATACTACCGGGGTCCTGCATCGTAGCCCTGGTGGTGTGGGACCTCGATACCAACATTCAGCAGGCACTGTGCACTGATTCAGCACCCGCACATTGTCCTACTGGTCGCCAGTATGTGCCTGTCTCCGCCCGGGACAGGCTACTGTGCTGGGCGCATACCATCCCCTCCTCCGGTCATCCTGGCATCGGCCGCACGATCAGCTGCCTGGAGGGCAGGTACTGGTGACCAACCTTGGCCAAGGACGTGAGGGTTTATGTCTCCTCCTGCTCGGTGTGCGCCCAGAGTAAAGCAGCGAGACACCTTCCTGCAGGGAAATGAATGCCTCTTCCGGTCAACAGCATTGGTCACAACTACAACGGCCTTGGTCACACCTGTCCATAGATTTTGTCACTGATCTTCCCCCCTCTGGGGGCCATACCGCGATCTTGGTCGTTGTGGACCGGTTTTCGAAGACTTGCCACTTCCTACCTCTTCCCGGTATTTCCATGGCCCTGCAGACCGTGGAGGTTCTTTATACCCATGTCTTCCGGCACTATGGCATCCCGGAGGAAATTGTTTCTGACCAGGGCCCCCAGTTCATCTCTCGCGTATGGAGAGCATTCATGGAGAAGCTGGGGGTCACGGTCAGGCTCACCTCCGGGTTCCATCCCGAGGCCAACGGGCAGGTGGAGCATGATAACCAGGAGGTGGGCAGGTTCCTGCGTCTTACTGCCAGGGCCGTCCGGGGAAGTGGTCTACGTTCCTGTCCTGGGCAGAACATGCCCAGAATTTGCTGCGCCACTCCTCCACTAACCCCACACCGTTTCGGTGTGTGTTGGGGTTCAAGCCGGCCCTGGCCCCTTGGCACCCGAGCCAGACCGAGGCCCCCGCGGTGGACCAATGGTTCCGGCACGCGGAGGAGACGTGGAACGCAGCCCACGTGCGCCTCCAGCGTGCCGCAGGCCGTCACAAACGCCAGGCCAACTGCCACCGCGGGGAGACCATCCTGGCGACCGAGTCTGGCTCTCAACCCGGAACCTGCCCCTCCGCCTGCCCTGCCGGAAGCTGGGCCTGCGGTTTGTGGGGCCGTATAAAGTCCTGAGGAGGGTCAACGAGGTGACGTACACACTTCAACTGCCTGTTAACATGGGTATTCACCCTTCTTTCCATGTGTCCGTCCTCAGGCTGGTGGTGGACGGCCCTCCATGAGGCCGGGTGCTGGAGAATCTTAAATACTGGGAATCCTGTTTTGCCCAGCATTTACTGTACCTGCCTGATTTAGGCACCCTCCTACGCTTGCTTAGCCAATAAACGGTCGCAAGCTACCTCCCTGCGTGTGACTCCTACTTCCACAGCCAGAACGTGACAAGGGCAATATATATTTCATATACAGTCATTTGCGTTGTGGCCAATGGTATGAGCGGAGTAAAATGCCAGCAACAATTACAAATACACAGTGCCCCTTGATTTTTTTGCATATAATCAATCTATAGAGTCTCCTGAACATTTCGTACAATACATTCACTGCGGAGTATAGAATAGTTTTTTTTGTATAGGGCAATATATATTTCATATACAGTCATTTGCATTGTGGCCAATGGGATGGGTGGAATAAAATGCCAGCAACAATTGCAAATACACAGTGCCCCTTGATTTTTTTGCATATATTCACTCTATCCACTCTCCTGAAAATTTCCTACAATACATTTTTACAATATACACTAAGCAAAGTGGCAAAATCTATTCATTTATTATTATTAAAATCGCATTTTACCGCGGACTTTTATTTTGAAGGCAAAATCCAAAAACCGAAAGTCTTATTGTTGCTACGGAATCTCTAATGTTGCTAGCATGACGCTACTTACAGAAGATCACATTTAGAAAACAACCGAAATTATGCTGTGTGATTTTTGTTTGTCCAATATATTAATCACTTGTTTCGTTTTTACAGTTTTGTTATCGTTTTCAAAAAAAATCTACCGAAGGGAATGATACTAGACTGAAAGGAAGCGAAGTTGACGCGATGGACACCACGAAGCCATACGCTTGATTAAACAAAGTTTTAACAAAAACTAAAGAAAAAAGTAACAACATTCATGATCAGAACCACAGCCTGGGAGATTTGGTGCTAGCTCTACGGGGACGTTAGCTAGGAAGTCCTAACAATCGCAGGTAGGTGAATGTTGTGGATAGCCTAGCTTGGGTACGTGTCCACGTAGTTACTTTTCTAATTCGCTGTGAGCATTTTACTCGAGACATCTCTAACTAGCCGTTTAATAAAAAGGGCCACCTTTTTGTTTTTTGACATGATTTTGGTCCCAGGATAATCATTACGTTATTTGTTTGTTTACCCTCTAACCTTCATTTTGACAATACGTAATGAAAGGAAGTGGGACTTTTTCCAAGTCAGTTTGCAGGTCATTGTTCGGTGATTCTGTATCTTAATAATACACTGAACAAATATGGAAATGGTTTCATGATCTGAAATGAAAGATCCCAGACATCTGTATGATGAACATAAATCTTAATTGTCTCATTCTTTGCACACACTTTATTCTACATCACAGTAAATAAGAAATGTCTCCTGTGCTGTGACAATGTTGCAATCACAACATTGTCATGGGATTAATTTTCTGTGTTCTGTTTGACTACTTAAAAATCTTGTATTCCTGCTTCACCCCCCTTTTACAGTGACACAATGATTTTGAGAAGATGGGTCAAGCTATAGGCAATCCTAAACCATTACAAGTTGTGTTACTTGGTAAAACAGGAGCCGGGATTAGTGCGACGGGTAACACCATCCTGGGACGAAGAGCTTTTGAGTCAAAGAAGAGTACCAGATCAGTGACCACTGATATTCAAATAGAAAGTGTCACAATTGATGGAATAGACCTTATGGTTTATGACACACCTGGGTTCTGTAACCAAGGTCTACAAGAAGTACTAATTAAGCAGAAAAGTCAGGAAGTCCTCAATTTAACCTCATCTGGCACCCGCGTGTTTCTGCTGGTGATGAAGATTGGCAGGTTGACAGAAGAAGAATATAGTGTCATCAGTAAAGTAGAAGAGCTTCTAGGAGAGAGTCTTTCTACCCAAACCTGGATCCTGTTCACCAGAGGAGATGAGCTAGGAGACCAAACTATAGAAGAATTCATTGCTGAGTCCGAAGACCTGACAGAAGTGGTGAAGAGATACAGTGGAAGATACCATGTGTTCAACAACAAGAGTGGTGATTCAGACCAGGTCAAATCACTACTGAAAAAGACATCAAATTCTCTAAGTATGTATAGCAAATTGTATATATATTTTTTAAAGCGCAATTTCCAAGACACATACACTTAAGAATTATCTGAGTCATTTATATTAAATGACCAGGAATGAATCAAGTGGTTTCAAGTAGGCCTGCAGCTAGTGACTATTTTGATCAATTATAAATCTGTTGTTTATTACTCTGATTAATCGGATATAAACAACACATTCCAGCATTTAATGCAAGTGTTTTATGTAAACCAAAAATGTTTTCAGGGTTTTTCTTAGTCATGCATAATGCTATATTCAAAACAACTTGAAATAGCAGTTATACACTCACCGGCCACTTCATTAGGTACCTGTGACTGTGGAGGCCATTTGTGTACAGTGAACTCATTGTCATGTTCAAGAAACCAGTCTGACATGTCACCTTTGTGACGTGGTTTATTATCCTACTGGAAGTAGCCTTTAGAAGATACACTGTGGTAATAAATGGATGGACATGTCCAGCAACAATACTCAGGCTGTTGCGTTTAAACAATGCTCAATTGGTACTAAGGGGCCCAAAGTGTGCCAAGAAATATCCCGCACACTATTACACCACCACCAGCCTTAACCATTGGTACAAGGCAGGATTGATCCATGTTTCATGTTGTTTACGTCAAATTCTGACCCTACCATCTGAATGTCGCAGCAGAGATCGAGACTCATTACCCCAGGCAACATTTCTCCTATCTTCTATTGTCCAATTCTGCTGGGCCTGTGCTAACTGTAGCCTCAGTTTCCGGGTCTTATCCGAGTGTCACCCAGGGTGGTCTTCCATCTGCTTCAAGGTTTGACGTGTTGTGCATTCAGAGATGCTCTTCTGCATACCTTGGTTGTAAGTGGTTATTTAAGTTACTGTTGCCTTTCAGCTCGAACTGGTCTGGCCATTCTCCTCTGACCTCTGCCCTCAACAAAGCATTTAAGCCCAAAAACTGCCGCTCACTGGATATTTTCTCTTTTTCGGACAATTCTCTGTAAACCCTTGAGATGTGTGTGTGTGGGGAAATCCCAGTAGATTCTGAAATACTCAAACCAGCCTGTCTGGCACAAACAAACATGCCATGTTCAAAATCACTTGAATCATATTTCTTCCCCATTCTAATGCTTGGTTTGAACCTCAGCAGATTGCCTTGACCATGTCTACATGCCTGAGTGCATTGAGTTGCTGCCACATGATTGGCTGATTTGATATTTGTGTTAACGAGCAGTTGAAAAGGTGTACCTAATGAAGGGGCCGGTGAGTGTATGTTGTTGTTTTAGAATCTATCCATAATTCTATAGTGTGTCTAGGGAACCTTTACAATATAGAGGCCAACCAGGAGAAACGGGGAACGCTGAAACTTCACTGGGAGTCTTATAGCAGACAGCTTTAACTGAAGGACCCGGACAACATCACTATTAAAATTAATTGTTATTTTTTGCTGTGTCTCACATAGCCGAATTAACTGATAATTAAATTTATTATTGACATTGGCAATAAGTTATTGCAGCCCAGTGTGAAGATAGACCAAGAGAGCTCCACATCTATCATCAGCACTGAACCCCAATAATCACTATTACACATTACCACATTACCCAGGAAAGTGATTGTATGAACTCTGATTGCATTGCCTACTGTTTAAGCAAGTTTGTTATTTATGGGACTGTAGCTGATCAATTCTAAAATATGGTGTATTGTTTCTTATTAAACAGATCCAACGAGAATTGTGCTGCTGGGTAAAACCGGTGCTGGAAGGAGTGCAACAGGAAACACAATCCTGGGAGGAAATAATTTCCATTCTGAACTGAGCTGTTCCTCTATAACCCAAACAAGTGTAGTTCAGCAGGCTCTGGTAGATGGAAGGCAAATCAGCGTCATGGACACTCCAGGCCTGTTTGACACACAGCTTAGTGCTGAAGAGATAGCTTGGGAGATTAAAAAGAGCGTCAATATGTCAAGTCCAGGGCCCCACGCCTTCCTCATAGTAGTGTCTGTGAAAGGCAGGTTCACACAGCAGGACAAAATAATGATGGAACTTCTAGACACCATGTTTGGTTCAGAATTGACAAATCATGCCATCATTCTCTTTACTCATGGAGACCAGCTGGAGGGTCACAGCATAGACAGACTGATTCATGGTCACACTGACCTCAGCAGACTGGTAGAGCAGTGCAGAGGAAGATATCACGTCTTTGACAATAAAGCTGTAGGGAACATAACACAGGTCCGAGAGCTGATGGAGAAGGTAGACAAAATGGTGGAGGAGAATGGAGGAACCTACTACAACAATGAGGTAAACTGGCATCTAGCCCAGAAAGAAGAGGAGGAGGAGAGGGAGATGGAGGAGATCCAGTTCCAGATGAGGAGAGTGAGGATGTGGGGGATGGAGAGTGAGGACCCTTGGATGATAAGAGATAGGCTTCAGAGGGACATGAGAAGTTTCTGGATGGGGAGAGACCAGATAGGAATGTTGATAGGCAAGATGGACAGCGTGTGTGAGACTGACAGTTTGCAGAGAGACTCGATGAGAAGGTGGATCGAGGAGAAGATCAGTCTGCAGAGAGAGATGTTGAAAAGATACCAGGAGATGAAGAAAATACTCCAAAGTGAGATAGAGCAGTTGATGAGTAAGATGGAGAGGGTAGCAGGGGAAAGGCCCCGGGTGCATGTACTGACAACACCGCACGCTCAACAGGACATCCAGGAGGAGAGAGATAGCCTCCACATGGAAATGGTTGAGATGGTGAATTTGCAGGAAGAGATGGAGAGTATTTGGAAGGACACGGAGAGGATGATTGACATGGGGAGGAGGCACAAGGAGAAGCTGTACAAGGAGAGGAGACACATGGAGAGGAGGCGCATGGAGAGTGTGTACAAGGAGAGGAGGCGCATGTTGCATGAAAGGATGCAGAGTGTGCAAAAGAAGATGAAGAGGATTCCGAAAGAGATGGAGAAGTGGCTCAAGAAGGAGACGGAGATGATGCTGAAGGAAAGGAAGCAGCGGTACCAGAGGGAGATGGAGAAGTTGGAGATGGACATGAAGATTGAGAAGAATTTGTTGCGGTGGTTTCAATAGCCTTGAGTGTAGAGAAGGGGCCCAGCAACCACAGCATGAGCTGACCACTGAACATCAGTTCTCCAGGTGCCGCCAACCACCGTCGATGTTCCCTTGAACAGGAGACCTAAACCTGTGCTGTTGAGTAAAGTGATCATCAGAAACACAGCAAATTTAAAGAAATGACTTGAGCAAATTACTCATCCAAGGACCAATGACAATATTTTTAGCGTAGTGCCTGAAATACATTGAAAAAGTATTAGACATTTTCGTCCCCCCATAACGCTAAGCCCCCCCCCCCAGCAACAAGAAATCCCAGAGGAATCACTGGACCGTTTAGGTCTCTTGCACATTTTATACTCTGCTCTTCGCATTCTCTCTTCACTTCTGAAGACTGAAGTGATTTGTTTCTCACATCACTAATCTGCATAGACTAATCTGTGCTGGATTAATTGTCTGGATCTGTCTGCGAGGACTATCAGTAGTGCTGTGTTTCTTATGCAGACAATAGCACCAGGAGTCCAATAACATTAAGAAAAATGTTGTACCTCGACAGATTATCTATATAACAACAATGTTATTCATGTGTCTGTGTGCCTGGAAGAGTGGTTGGTAAGACATGAAGGTATGCTGATATTCAAACAATGAATGGTGTAGAAGCCATTTCACTATTTAATTATTATTATCAGTATTTGTGTATTGTATTTGTTTTGTTTTATTGTTTTGACACTAGGGGCACACTTCACTTAGGTAGTATATGCAAGGTGGGTCATGGCTGTAGGGTGGCTGGTTTGGGGACACATGGTTTTATAGGGGTCTCTGTCAGTGAATTCATCATAACAATACTGTATAAGAATGTGTCATGTTTACATATTGAAATAAAGATATTAAAACTAAAATGTAGGCCATATGTTACTGATTAAACATGAAACCAAGAATGATATACTGACTAGTCAAGATACTGCTCCGGAAATCATTGAGACCACTGCACCTTTTTCTTTCCTTTCCAAAAAAGCCAAAAAAGAACGTTTTCAGTAAGGAACAGAAGGGTTAAAATTAAGAGACCACTGCAAATTGAAGTCTTCTGTTCCTCACTCAAAACTTTCCTTTTCAACCTTTTTTGAAAGGAAAGAAAAAGGTGCAGTGGTCTCTTAATTTTTTCCAGAGCTGTATGTTCAGCTAATTGTCAGTCTCTTACATGTCTGACAGCTCGTAAAGAAATGCGTGTTAATGTTTTGATGGTGCACAGAGATCATCTAAGTCCTTGTTAATGTACTCAGTACATTTCTTTACATTGTAGTGTAGTTTACCGTTCTCTTGCAAGGCGGGTTTGCTGGGATTTTCTCTAGCTTCCGGGCTTCCCCTGGTAACCCACCGTGTTTCACGTCACAACGCAATGAACTGTGGGTAATTCCCTCAGGCCCTTGGGCAAGTTCCTCAAGGAGATAGCTTGGCAAAAAATTGCTGACAGATTAAATACGTCATGTTTTATAGTCATACTAGCCTACACTGAAAAAACTAACCTGTAGGATTTACTTGATAAAATCCTCATAATTTGCAGTGGTACTTTTAAAGTAAATTTTACTGCTGTAATATCAAGTAAACCTCACTTGCCAATATCAAGTAAAATGTACTTAACACTAAAGTTAACATTCATGAAGATATTAAGTAAATGTTAGTTAATTATATATAAGTTATGTTATATTTATTTAAACTAATTGAGTAAAGTCAATTTAATTTTTCCATAGACAGGAATGTCGCTATCATCAGAATATTAAGTAAATCTTGTATATCTGTCATTTACTGTTATGAAGTAAAGTAGATTTTATAAAATTTTTCTGTTTGACATTTTTAATTACTTAGTTATATTAATCACTATAATTACGTAAATGTTGCCAATTTTCTTTTTATGAATCTTACCAAATAAATGGAATCATTCTCTATGCATTTAATATACTTTTATCACCAATCACACAACTAAAATACAATGTATTCCATAAAGGTGTTTATTTTGTCAACATTAAAAATCAATGAATCACTAACGTTCACATCACTTGGTAAAGTCTGTAAACAAGTACTTAATGGTGCATTCAGCGGAATCTCTGATGGTTTGGAATGACAGACTGGAGCCCTTATTTTAAACAAGTGAACAATGGAACAGTGGCACGACTGGCATTAATCAACAACACATGCATACCCCCACTGATCTCTACTGAAAAAGTGAGGTATGACTGAATGCTCATTCAAGTGTCTGCTGTACTGTAAAACAATACAATCTCCATTCACCATCTCGAACTTATCAAAAATATAAAATAAAAATATCAGTGCATATTATATGATCCTACAGTATACAGTGTAACCCTGGAGGCATGTAAAAATGCATATAACATGACAAAGATAAATGTCAAGCAATATTTGTAAAATTAACAACAATTTACAACCAATGCCAAGTATTATACCATATCAAAGTTAAGTCATTGATTTGTCAGTAAATATTAAAGTAAAAATTTGTTTGTGAAAATATTACCCTGCTCATAAAGACAATTCCACTGAATCCAACACAGATCTGGAATGGTGCTTTTCAAATATTAATTTAATACCTTACAGCCCTTTGAAACGTTGCAACTGCAACATTCAAACCGGCAATCTGGACTACTGCACTTTATTTATACCATTAAAACCTTAATGCATTAAAACATTTTAATCAACAGCTAAAGGTGTCTACAGTTCTAGATAAAGAATGACATGTTAACTTTTCTTTACCTTTTATCTGTAATAAACATTAGTAACACAAAGACATCGAGCCTTAGTTGACTCAAAATGGAAAACATTTCAGAACACCAGGACAAAATCAATAAAGCGCCACCTTACTATTTTTGTCAAGTCTGTTACATACTGGGGCCAAGTGTTTATAATGAAAGGGATATTGATATTCACACTGGCACATGCACCTTTGCATCTGTGCATTATTGTTGCATTAAACTGTCTTACAAACAACAATATAGTTTTCAAAATCAACAAATGCTGGCCATATGTGAGCACATCTAACAGTCTTTTAGAGAGTCAAAACTGAAGAATGCCACGGCAAGTCTGTGTGTCTGCTGTATTTGAGAGGAGGATCCAGTGGAGTGAAGATGAAAGTATCTTCCAGAAACTGGCAGTAGGTATGGGAGTTGAGTTGGACCTTTTTTGGACCTTTTCAACTCGAAAAGGTCCAACTACCTCATCCTTAATGATAGCAGCCCATACCAGTACCCCTCCTCCACCTTGCTGGCGCCTGACTCGAAGTGGTGCCCTGTGTCCATTAGTGATGGCCACAGACCCATCCATCTGCTCCATCAAGAGTAACTTTCATCTGTCCATAAAACCTTTGAAAAATTTGTCTTCAGGTATTTTTTTGCTCAATCTGTTTGCCTCAACGTGTGAATCTTATTCAGTGGTGGTCTTCTTTCAGCCTTCTTGACCTTGGCCATGTCTCTGAGCACTTGTACTTCTGGACACTCCAGGTAGATTGGCACTGGAGGATAATGGGTTCCTGGTAGCTTCACGCTTAATTCTTCTCAAGTCTTTTGCAGTTAATTTGTGTCTTGTCTTCTCCATACATTTTTTGCACCCCAGTTGACTATTCGCAACAAAACGTTTGAGTGTCCAGTGGTCACACCTCAATAGTTTAGCTATTTCAAGAGTGTTGCATCCGTCTGAAAGGCATTTTACAATTTATGACTTTTCAGTGTCAGTTAAATCTCTTTTTTGTCCTATTTTACCTGAGGTCATGAAGCTGCCTAATAATTATGCACACCTTGATATAAGGTGTTATTCACTGTTGCCACACCCTCCCTCATTACACAAATACATATCACCTGAAAATGATTCAATCCAATGAGCATTCAAGTTTATATGTTTTGGAGTAGGAAAATGTGCATAGCAATAATAATATGATCAGAATACTCACTTGCCTAATAATTGTGCAC
>JACXGI010017315.1:0-14834 GCA_016801175.1 Esox masquinongy
TGCACACTGATGAGAACAACGTGGTAGCAACGTGTTGACAGTGCACGGCAGGTGTGCACACTCAGCCTACCTGGTCCAGGTCTGTAGGGATGAAGGCAATGGCATTGCAGGTGGCCGCGACCTTGATAAGGCTGCAGTAGACAGTGTACCTGACTGGGGCCGTCTCATCCATGCCATGGAACAGGTTACTCAGCCTACACAACCAAACACACAACACAATGGGACAGGTTACTCAGCCTACACAACCAAACACACAACACAGTGGGACAGGTTACTCAGCCTACACAACCAAACACACAACACAGTGGGACAGGTTACTCAGCCTACACAACCAAACACACAACACAGTGGGACAGGTTACTCAGCCTACACAACCAAACACACCACAGAGTCACAACACAAAGCTGGACTCTGCATTAGGGAACACAGCGCCACTGGACTTGTAGTGGTGGCAGTTCCACCACTACAATCACAGGTTATGGTCAAGGCTCAGAGGGTCCTCCATAATGCACAAACAACTCCATTAAATAGTCATCAGAGCTGAATGGCTGCATGTTTCAGCTGGCCAAGGGAGGACTAGTAGAGAACAGTGATGACGATGTCTGGACTTACAGCTGCATCCTCAGCGAAGGCCTCTCACCCTCGCGGAACTTGACCAGCTTCTCGCACAGATTCTCAATCAGGGCCTCCTGTTTCTCTGCCTCCAGGATCAACAGGAGGGACACTATGCTGTTCATCACACTCTCCACTTCTACAAAGCAGGACAGGACAGGAATAAAGCATTAACCACCACACAGCCACACAAAGAACAATTAAGAGACAGGGAAACGGATCAGGTGTGGGGATCCATGTGAAGGAGCAGGCAGAGAGGGTAGTGAGGACGGGTTTTGGTATGAGATGCTGACTGATGAAGGGAGGAGGAGGGGCTGACCAACAGAAGACAGACAGGAAAAAAAGGAGAGTTCATGTGAATGCTGACAGGCCGGACAGACACAGGTGCATTTATCGATGCCATGGGCATGTTGGAATTCCAGGATAGATCAGTCCTGTCCACCAGCCACTGTTCTTGATAAAAAAAAGGATTCGGAGTGATTCCATACTAAACATAAAGAACAGTCATTAGGTCAGAAACATTTTCAGCTGCCTCTGAAAATGTTTCCAATGTGCCTTTGACATTTAAAATCAACCTGGTGTGTGAACAAAGTGATTCAACTGGCCGAGATGCAAAAGGACAACGGACCACTTTATTGGCGTTTTGTTTTAAGCAACTTCTACATGTGGGCTCTAGATTTGTTTTTCTGTAGTCTACAATTTATTTTTCATTTGTGTTATGGGACTCCAACCATCCGCTCGAGTAAACAAATGTGTTTCAGTCTAGTTGTTGATAATAAATATTCCCAATAACTGTTAATATCTGATATTCCATATGACGCAAGACAGACATATAAATTATATAGTTGCAAGGCAATACACTCGTGCAGGTGCTTGGTGCATAGTTTTTTCCCCGTCAGTGGATAGGTGTGTAGGGTCGACATTGTAGGCTACTAAGTTCTGCAAATTTAGCATTGGGAATTACCTATTATCTATATATGTTTACTAAATTATTATGATGTATACGTCATCTCTGTAGTTCCACAGCAGTCTTATCAGTAGTGACACTAGCTATATGCAGGTGTTTCTTTGCTGTCACAATCACCTTTGTCATCATCCTTGAGGCAGACATCTGAGGCCTCGATGATCTGAGCCAGGTCCAAATGGAGACCGCCTTCAGAGTTCTCTTCTGAGATCTCTGCTCCCTTGGCTTTTAGGTAGGCTCTGAGCTCTGAGGCCTGTCAACAGCAACAACACTTTATTAGAAGATAGAATAAACGCATTGCAGACAATGATGACGCGTATTACCGTGTATAACTAAAAACGTTGCTTAAAGGTAGTCCCCTGAGAAATATAAACGTTACATTTGATTATAGGAACACAATGTACCGTTTCCTTTCAAATTGTTAAAACTGGCAGTAAATCTGTAAATTAAAGGCAATTTATTTCATCATACGAACAAACGTCACATGGATTTCAAGTGGGACAACCTTTCGTTTAAGTAACTAAAACGTAAACTTACCGTAACTACCTACAAAAGTGAAAAACAACGCCTCAGCTGTCAATATATTGTATGATGTAAATAAAAATCAAAGGTTATAATAACGTTCCCAAGTAGAACAACTGCCTCTATTTTATTGACCATGAAAATTGTACCAGCTGTAATGTTAGCATACTAAAAAAACAGGCTAACTAGTGCATTGACAATCATATGGCTGTATTTAGCATGCTAATGTTATTTTTCATGTAAAACCTTGTACATATCGACGTGAGTGTGGTGATTTATTCTTCACTAACTGTTATAACACTTTAACCGTACCTGGTCCTCTTCAGTTATGTCGATAAATGCTGGGACACTCATTTTTATAACGTTTTAATGAGCCTAGATAAAATCCACGCTCGCAGCACCCCTGAGACCACCGGAAAAGAATATGCCAAACTACCGGCAAACATGATGCACTTCCGGGTCGTCTTGTTAAAGGGGCCGTAGGATTTATCGCGGTGGACTAATATTGTTCGAACCTCAAATCGCATACTACATACTACGTACTACAAGTACGTACTTCACGGATGATGGTGAAGTACGTACTGTTTAGTATATAGTAAGCTAGTATGCCAGCACAGGGACCGATTGGGACATATTACCTCGTCATAAAATTGCGTCTCAACATTGGATCATTTTGTCACGCATTAACATCACGCCAAGTTTGAATTTCATTTCATGGTACGACGACGATCGTTTTTCTTTATTTTGTGAATGACATTAATAACTATCAATATAAGTGACGATAACTGACTTTTTCAGTGAAAAGACTAGAGAATCGTAGAAACCCCTTCTCTTTTACTGCGCAAGCAATTGTGGTCTATGTTACCCCAAAAAGCATGCACAGATGCATACTTCGAAAATCCACCAGAAATAGTAAACCGTCCGGGAAATTTTGTCAAACTATTTTCAACGTACTATGGTTTGAGACATACTAATCTTCTCGCCTACTAATCTGGCATGCAATATAGTATGCAAGTATGCAATTTGAGATTCAACCATTATCTTCACCATAACTATCATCACCATCTGCAGCCTTTTCTACTTCTTTTTTCTTTTTTACATGCTCACTTAAGTTAAGTCGCTACATTACATTGACAACATTCTGGAAACTATCAAACATGGCATGTTTAGAAGCATATGATAATCCAAGTATGTGTTAATCCAAGCAGGGCTGGCGCCAGGATGACAAGACTGAGGGTGCATTTTTTGTATAAATGTGGGGGCATATCTGATCATTGCGCGCACCAACCACACAAAGATTTTTTCAAATAGGTTTTCTTGAATTATCTTTTAAAAATCCGGTAGTGGGCTTTGTGTGTCAGTACGTAATGCCTCTGATACCACCGGACAGATTTTGACAAAAGGTGGGAGATTTATGTTTTGACATACAGTGGCTGGGGTCTTGCACATTAAGCCTTTTATTAGTCAATAATGTGCGCACATTAACAACTGACTAATGTAACAATATTCATATCGACCGCACAGTCAATCTATTTGACTCAAAGTGATTACATTTGGCACACATAGTCAGGAAAATTTTATCAAACTCAATTTCAAGTAAAAGTGTGTGAATTGTATATCAGCATTTACAACAATATTCTCATGGGTGGGGGTGGGGGGGGTGACATGTTAATTGCCTTGCTTCTAATTCTGTTTCAAATTATATATTGTTTAGTAGATGAATTCTGCACCAGCTGGAAATAGATAAATTAAGCATGAGTGCTCTGAAATGGTAAGGCTTGGTTCAAAGTGTGTACTGTAGTCAGGGTGACAAGATATCAAGGCCTACCACAACCACACCTGGATTCAATACATTTGTATTTCAATATCTGTTATAGAAAAAGAATAGAATAGAATATCTGCTATTTAATGGTTATTTGAAGATAAAACAGGCTACCTTTTTGTTTGAAAGTATTTTGAAATACCTTTCTATGACAACCATCATACCACTGTTTTGGTAAAATGCTGAGGGATGAGGCTGGTGACAATTTATCTCATTGTCAAAGCTCAAATCTCAACCAGGATCACCACAGTAATAATGCAAATAACATGGTAGCTGTCTTTGCTTGTTTTGAAGACAAAAAAACATCTAAAGAAGTGAATATTGGGAATGAAGAGTAGTAACACCTACATCCTATAAGTTCCATTGGTCTCGATGAAGTTCACACAGTATTGCTCTCACACTACAGTTCACCATTAAAGTTGTCCAGAAAATACATTTGAGTAATTTAGCGATTACAGAAGCAATTGTTGTAAACTGTCTTGCAAAACAACAGATTTTTCACCTTGCCGACTCTGGGACGTAATTACAACCTTTTGGTTACTGGTCAGATATAAACAATCAACCATTGTCACAAGGTGGAATTCTTAACTAGACAAGATTCACTCCATTCATAATGCAGATGAAGGAAAAGCTTGACACTACCTGTCACCAAGCTATCCATGCATGAAAAAAAGCTAAAAAGTTGTCTTTTGAGGTCAGACGTAAGAATGATGACAGCTTCCCAACCGGATTGGCAGAGATGAGGCTCTGTAGGAAAAGCCCTGTAGGAAAAGGCTCTGTCTCATGTCTTTTGATATTCCTGGGATGACAAGAAGGCCAATTTCCTGTGACCTTGGAGTATGTATGTATGGATATGAGCATGTCTTTCTAAATAAAAATAGATTATTTTTTAAAGATATTTGTTTCATGCATTCGTGCTTAATTTATAAGGACAGTGGGAAAATATAGTGGATGGATGTTTTTGACGAAAGAGCAGCAGGATTGATTCAAACCCAGCCAGCAGCAATACATGTGGTAGTGTCTCAGACCGCTGGAGACCCTGTAGCACAAAAATAAACACTGATTTTCCATCACAAGCATTTTTTTTAATTATTCACTAATTGAAGAACAAAAAAATGCAGTCACATCCATTAGATCCTAGTCACTGCTGTGGCCAAGGATCAGTCCATACCATCCGTTCTCCCCTTTTTGTCCAGGGATCAGTCTGTTCTCTGGTTTAGTGCCAGTATATCTCTGCTGAGAGTTACAGTGTTGGACATGATCCTCAGACCAAGGTTATCTGGTTGAGTTACCTCCCGGTTCAGACCACCGTGGTTTAACCCAGAGTTGACACCGGAAACAATGTTTAGCATCGGGTGGGGCACATTTCCACAGCCCTCCCACTGACCCAGTGAAATGGCACCAGGGCCTGTATATCAAGTGGGATACTACGTTTTGTCAGCACTAGTGGCATGCCACTTTCCCCTGGAGTGATTGAGGTACAGGGGTTAAGAGTAACTGGAGATGCAGCTGACCTTAAAAGCAGGATCAGGTTACAAGCTGTTAGGTTGTAATTCCATACATCTCCAGGTTAAGAGTAAAGCCAAGTATGCTCTGTCCACTCCCAAACAACAGTGGTGTCTGCCCCCCCCCCGTCACATAAAACCAATGCAATCCTGACCTTGGATACCAGGTCTTTGGGTTAACTGTCATCACTTTACTCAACCGACCATGCACGGAAAGGTTTCATAGGCTTTAACCTTTGAAGTAGCCTTCCGTAATTAATTTCGGTGTTGAAATGGGTTTTAAACTGGTATAACAGCATTCAGATCGAGGGTCACTGTTTTTCTTCTGAAAAATAATTCCTGTTTCATCAGAAGAACATATTTCAGATCATGAGAGTTTGCAGAACTTGTGGCCAGCCCTTAATTCCTGGAGAGCCTGCCTGTCAGATATTTCATCTAGTGGTACAGCGTGGATCAAGCAGAGTTCTGCTTTATTATATTCAGCAGGATAAGAATCTTAAAATAGGGAAGTGAGGGGAAATGGCTGGTGGAGTTGTTTCGCCATTCATACGATGCGTCAACCTCTTTGGCCTGCGAGTGCCTGGTACCAAGCACCGAGCTCCTCCCTCACTCTCTCCTCGCTCTTTTCGGCTGTCACAGGAGGGAATTTATGGCCGCTTCTACTTCCAAAGTGTGCTTGTGTAACTGTGAGCATTTCATTAGCTGATTAACAACTGTTGTCAAGTGCCTGTTGTATTTCAACTTCAGTATCAAAGTTTAGCTTTTTATGGCTTTGAAGTTCCAGGTGCATGTGAGACATTGTTTTTTTGTCTATTTTTTTTAGGAGAATCATTAAAATGTCAAGTTTTTGATATGATTCTCTGTATGTAACCGAGAAGATCTGCCAAACATCTCAAGAACATGTTTTTTTTTTCAATAGTGAGATCTTCTTTGATAAAGAAAAGGCATAACGTGGTCAGGGAATGACGTGCAGACATTATGGATCGTGGTGTTACAAGTTCATTGAAATGAGACTACCTTGTACAGGTGTGTCTGTACTGGCTGTAATGATGTGCTTGTGTTATTCCTCATAGCCAAGCAGGCCTCACTCTGACTTAAAATACCTTACGTTTCCCTCTCTGAGTTTGTCTATTCCAGACGGCCAATGTTTGACATGAATAACCACAGCTGCTGTGTCACAATGTGTGTATGTGTGTGTGTGTGTAGAGCTGGACTATCTTGGTCCTGGAACACTGACCTTGATTTTTTTCCTCAGATTTATAGCACTTTTCATCATGTGGTGAACAGAAACTGTTGCAGTTCTAAAGTTAATTTCCTGCAATGCTACATTTTTTGCCATGAGGCAGAGAGGAACATTTGCTTTTTGCTTTTTCATTTAATGCGGTGGTTCACATTTTGATATGAAGGTTGAAGAAAATATTGTTTTAAAACACATGTCCTGCTATAGTACTGTGTACATTTTGCCATTTATTTATATAAAAATGGAGTTGCCTTGTTTTACCAGGTGAGTTGATATGAGGCTTAGAGGAATGTTTGCATTTGTTTCTGCAATTCTACACGTCCTGCTAAATCTTTTTGCCTCAGGTTTCTGATCCCAAGGAGGCATCCAATGTAAATCATATGTATAAATAAAATAGATACATTCATTTTTATTTGTTTTAGGGTCAGTGACCCAGGGGCACCCCTCCTACATGTACTTTTGGTAATCGGTGTGTTGGTGTGCGTGTTCACGTTTAATTATCCCTGTGGGGACCAAAAATCCCCACAAGGACTGAAAACAAGAACATGTTGACTGTTATTTCTGGGTTAAGTGTTTGGTTATGTTGGGCTAGGGTTAAAGTTAGGGAAGATAGGATTTTAAAATGAATAATAACTTTTTGTTTTCTTACAAGGGCAGATGTGTCTAAATGTGTTGTGTGTGTGTGTGTGTTTGTGTGGAAGTAAGTGCAATTGTAGTATTTGTAGTCACATTTCAATTGAACATCTGGTTATTTGGCTGGTGGTGAGCCTCTATCTATTACAGTATGTGGGTGTGAGTCATCTGCCAAACATTTCAAATGAGTGCACTATATTCACACGAAATCATTGGAGTGCATTCAATGTTGTTTGGGTTAAAGTTAGGGAAGATAGGATTTTAAAATGAATAATAACTTTTTGTGTTCTTACAAGGGCAGATGTGTCTAAATGTGTTGTGTGTGTGTGTGTTTGTGTGGAAGTAAGTGCAATTGTAGTATTTGTAGTCACATTTCAGTTGAACATCTGGTTATTTGGCTGGTGGTGAGCCTCTATCTATTACAGTATGTGGGTGTGAGTCATCTGCCAAACATTTCAAATGAGTGCACTATATTCACACGAAATCATTGGAGTGCATTCAATGTTGTTTTCATGTAAATCTCTAAGTATACAGGTGCCTAAGGAACTCTGTGTTCCATTTCAAACATTTTTAAGAATAGATTTGTAGATTTGGCAGCCTCCTTTAAATTAGAGGTTTAGCTTTCCTGTAGTTATTTTTGACCCTTTATAACCTACACAGCAAATTGAAATATATTTATGTATACATTATTAAATATATTTTTAATAAAATGCACATTTTTAATTGGATAACTGCAGTAATAATTGGTAAATGTTCAACCCTGGGATTTGCACAGACCCCCAAATAACTTGTAAACCTCTTTTAGCCTCATTAAAGCTACAAAACTGTTCAACTGTCATTGGAGGGTTAGATGGTCTGGTTACAAAACTTTCATTACCTAAATTAAGAAAAGGTCTGGTGGAACCCTTCTACTGCCATGGCCTTCATTATCCAATAAGAAAGAAAAATTCCAGGGACAATAGAGTTGCAACAAACACTCCCCCTTGTTTCACAAAAAAGGTTTGAAGGAAGACACGTTCCAATGATTTCAGAAACATTATGGTTATCGTTGTTCACAATGAAGTACCCAAACCTATCAAGAAAAGGATTCATTTAAAAGATTATATTTCACTTTTAGAAAATTATGATGTTTTGAAAAGTCAGGGGTACAAGACTGTGTTACTTTCGGAGTGAGTAGGAAATGCAAACTACACGTCCCATACAACATTGCAGACATGAGTCACCTGACCACTGGACAAGTTCTTTATGAAAATGGCAGATTTTAACTGAGTGAGGTATTTTGTTTTCAATTCATGATAGTTAGTTTAGGCTCACTGGGAATGTAGTTTTTGGTGGTCTTTGAAAAATGACGGTAAAGCGTAATTTTCTCAACACAGAAGTTGTAACATTCACATCCGATTGCCACTACATAGACATAAAAATTGATTTGTAATCTTGACAGAAAGTTGAACGTCTAAGTTGCATAGTTATTTAGCTATCACTAATATTTAGTATCTCCATGGCTCGAGATAATGGATACTTATTTTCTGGATCCTCTCATTGCCAGGCATTGGTTTAATCACCCGAGTATACTGACCAATCATCTACCACAACCCATTAGCCCATGTATTATGTATATGCCAGCACCAATCAACACGTTGAATTGTTGCTTCAAGCACGGCTGAGCTGTCATGCTAGGACTGACTTGCAACATAACAAGGCAGTTCTTGCTTCATTAAAAATTGTTCATTAGGATACAGAAGTGTTATAGGCTATTAGCTAGTATGCAGTGGCTGGCTCAGGCTAGACTGGATGTAATGAAAGTGTTCATTTACACAATCAAAATGCAGCTCTATTTGTTAACACTTTGCAGTATTTTGAACTTACCCATTTTCAGTTTGGCTAAAGTCTTTGACTCAGTCAGCTGTCTCATATTAGTACACAACCTTGGGTTGACGAGTGCTGTGCCAGACCATCAGAGGGCCCGCTGTTTAGAACCTCAGCTGTATTTGTGGTAGTTCCTCAATGTTCCATTCCTAACGGCATCCATCTTCTCTGCATATATTAATAATGTTGAGGTTGCTGTTACTTAGTCAACAGCAGTATACTGAATCCAACTGGCCCCTCACTGAACATTGTGCTGACCACTTTACAACAGTTTTACCATATTCAAAATGCCTTCTTTTAACCACCGCCCATTCATCAATGACCTACCTCAGCTTGCTTAACCCATAAACACATTTGTTGTAAATAGGACTGAGTTCATAGTGACACTCACAATTACCCGCTATGTGATTGGGTCCCACTCTGGTTACTCCTAAATCCCATGCTTCTTTTAAATGTCAATAATTTCAGCTATCCATTGCAAATTACTGGAGCGATAAAAAGACCCTTAAACTTGAGACTTCACTTAACTCTATGGATCCATGCACATGCTGAATCAAACATGCGGCTTGCTCTACACATAGTGCAATCTGATGAGAATATTTATTTACCTTGTAAATGGTGTTTCTTTATTTATATTTTTTGCATTCATGTAGCTCTCTGTGTTCACCTGCCCTCTTGCAATTGCAAGCCTTTAGCTAGGTCCTCATGGAAATTAAAATAGCTTAACTGATGTCTCTCTACAACATGGGATGGGAAAAGGGTGTATTGGGAGAGGTTTCCATTGCGCTCAGGTGTTTTTCCTGCCTACCCACAACATAAATCATTATGTTCATTATCACGCAACATGGCCGCTCAACTTTCTTCCTATAACTGTACGGTTCCCACAGTCCTCACCCCCCCCAACTATTATCCAACCCTGACCTGAGCTCATCTATCAGACTAGCAGTGACCTAATTAAAGAGCAACATGCTTCAGTGAGCGCAGTAATAAGACAAACTTTGGTTTACCCTGGTGCCAAAATTGGCTGTATAGTAGTAATGAACATTCTAATGTTTGGTTAAGGATATGTATACAATTAACAGTGGGATGATGGTTAAGGTTAGATTTAGGTAAAACATGATCATTAATATCAGGCAGATAACCTAGTGGCTAGAGCTTTGAGCCAGTGACCTAAAGTTTCCTGGTTGGAATCAAAGTCAATCTGAACGTTTTGTTTTTATTGTCTTATTGTGCCACTGAGCAAGGCACTTAATCCTCATTGTTCCTATAAGGTACTTTAAATAAATTGACTTAAAGTGACTCAGGTTTGACTTAAAGTGACTCAAGTGGTGTATAGAGAGAAAAGGGAGAGGGCCAATAACCAATCCCCGAGGGGCACCAGCAGTGAGAGCCTGTGGCGCAGACACTCGTCCTTTACATGTCACTGTGTGGAAGTGGCCTGCTAGGTAGACTGCCTAGCAGAGGTGAAACCGCTACCAGCCAATCCTGACACTGATTACCGAAACAATGACAAATTGCCCTTTTTCCAAGTTGTCAGCAGCAAATTGTGCTAAGTCAGCAGTTTCCACCTGAACTAGTCTGTTGGTAAGATAAAACGTTTCAAAACAAAATTATATTTGTTCTCTTTCTTGTAAGTGTTGAGACAGCGCATTAAATTTTAAACTTCCAAATAAGCCATGTTCTTTTAAATGTTTTTTAGACCTTTGTATTTCTTTGAGCACATTTCAGCCTTTCTCTGGTACATCTATAATGTGATTATGTTTATGAGAGAAACTATATGGTTGGTACAAGCAATAGTAAAGCACACCAGAGTATAATTAACTGGATACATTTTGTACCCCTCAAACTAAGTAAATAGTAAATTGCTGAATTAGCTAGGTTTTATCATAGAAGTGTTACTGAACCCCTAAATAGTTTAATCCTCTCTGTGCTTCCTGAGCCCCACTTCAGTCTTACTTGCACAAGTGCACATTGTAATTCACCTACAATTAAACCTTATGTAGTTCATCTACTTGATTACTTGAAAGGATCAGGCAAGACCTTTGGCGTAATCTGAATGATCTGCCTCCCTATGGGTGTTTGTGTGTGTGAGAGTGTGTGTATATGCATGTTTGTGTCTTCACATGCATGTTTTTCTGTGCTTCCCTGTGTGAATCTTGATAGATGTTGGATGTCTCTGGTCTGATTAATTATCTGTTCAGTGACTGGGATTGATTATCTGGTCAGGCACTAGATAATCAATACTGTGAGGGAGACTATCTGATTGACCTCTGACCTTCCAGACAGTGAGAAAAAGAGCTGATTTTGTTTTGATAAGGAAACCCTAAACAATGGTTAGATTATTTATTGAAACATTTAATTTTTTTCCACAACCAAGTAAATTCTGGAGTCCTATTTTAAATGTTGAAGACAATAACAATTCACACAATTAGTTATTATGTCCAACCATTGTTTTACCAGGATTAAGTCACTTCTATATACCACACATGAATATGCCCAGAAAAAAAACAAATAAGTAGATACCAACTCCATATCACTAACTTGGCTAACTATTGGCTAACTATCAAACTGTGGGTGAAAAGTTAGCAGTGAGTGTTCTGAGGTCATTATTTCCCCTTTGTGGAATGTGTGTGCTCTGCTTCAACCTAATGTCAGGAACAAGTAGCCACAATCTTCTAAGAATTCTGCCTGGAACAGAGCATCAGGAATGGGAATGGGGCTTTGGGAATGATAGATGGGTCTCATAGATAGATGGCTCACCAGCAACGAGGAGTGATTGTGGTTAGAAAGGCAAGTTGGAAAAAATCTTTTTTTTGTAGAGAATCTACATGACAAAAAATTGTGTTGCACTCATTAGTGCAGTAATATTGGAAAAACAGATATGTTGTAATGGCTGTTGGTTTTGTGGTGGACTAATTTCCCAAGAGACTTTTATATATTTAAATGTGTTTAGCTTTGTCTCAGCTGTGCTGTTTATTTAATGAACTTACACTGACAGAAGACACCAGGGAAAGTTGTGTCATGCAAGAATAACAATCAGACCCAAATAAACTGAAGCACAAACACACCCTGGACTGGCTTTGGATGACTGCTGAGAATTTCTCATCAATCTGAATTCTTGTAAAGCTCTGTTTTAGAAACAGTGGAAAGAAATTGCATCAACTTCCATATCATTATCACACAGGATTTCTTGGAAATGAGCTTGGAAAAAGTGTGAACTGAAGTCAAAGGTGAAGTCAAAATGTGAAACTAAAATGAGAGTGGAAATTAAGTAAATATGGTGGGTGTGGTTCCACTTACTGGAACAGGGTGTAAACTTAGATGTCTGTGAGACAAACTCTTTACTATGACCACTTCTGAAATCCCCTCTGAAATATTCACTGTACCCAACAGCACAGCTCTCATCATCTTAATCATTATTAACCTCATCATCAACACCATCGCAGAACACATCCCAACCTCCTTGCCCTTATCTATTGTATAAAAGAGGATTTGCTCAGCTGGTTGATGAGTGTTCCTCAGACAGACACAGCTGATGAGGTGTGGTAGGATTAAGAAATGATAGTGTTACTGTAAATATATAATCACTCTCCCACAGCTGATGAGTTGCTGTAGGATAAAGGCATTATTGTGTTAATGTAAATATATAATCACTGTCCCACAGCTTTTGAGGTGCTGTAGGATAAAGGCATTATTGTGTTAATGTAAAGATATAATCACTGTCTTACAGCTGATGAGGTGTGGTAGGATTAAAGCATTATAGTGTTACTGTAAAGATATAATCACTGTCCTACAGCTGATGGGGTGTGGTAGGATTAAGACATTATAGTGTTACTGTAAAGACATAATCACTGTCCTACAGCTGATGAGGTGTGGTAGGATTAAGACATTATAGTGTTACTGTAAAGACATAATCACTATCCTACAGCTGATGAGGTGTGGTAGGATTAAGACATTATGGTGTTACTGTAAGGATATAATCACTGTCCTACAGCTGATGAGGTGTGGTAGGATTAAGGCATTATAGTGTTACTGTAAGGATATAATCACTGTCCTACAGCTGATGTGGTGTGGTAGGATTAAGGCATTATAGTGTTACTGTAAAGATATAATCACTGTCCTACAGCTGATGAGGTGTGGTAGGATTAAGACATTATAGTGTTACTGTAAAGATATAATCACTGTCCTACAGCTGATGAGGTGTGGTAGGATCAAGACATTATAGTGTTACTGTAAAGATATAATCACTGTCCTACAGCTGATGGGGTGTGGAAGGATTAAGGCATTATAGTGTTACTGTAAAGATATAATCAGTGCCCTACAGCTGATGGGGTGTTGGGGTAAACAGTGTGCTGTCACTATGAAGAGATAATGATTGCCCCACGGTCAATGGTAACCAACAACAGACCATCATCACTATCATCTCCATCAGCAAATATTTGCGCTGGTGGAATTGTCCATCAACGAGTTTACCGTGCTGCATTATTGCGCGAAGACACATCCTAATGCGTTGCCTTGCCATCAACATCATGGCAAAGTGACGTTCTACCTGCTAGGCCAGAAACCCTTTCAAAGTCCACTTTAATCCCCTTCCTGTTGAGATTAACTAAATGTCAAGCCACCAAGATCTTGGAGATCTTGGGGATCTTGGAGATCTTGGGGATCTTTGAGATCTTGGGGATCTTGGATGCTGCCATTGGATGTGACGCAATGCGAGTAGTTTAGCAGCTGTCATTTATTTCAAAGGAGACAATACCTAACATTCCTTAACACCGAACGCTCAGTGGCTGTAGTGAGGTATTTTAGGTTATTCTACTTTTATGGCTGCTGCCCACATGACGCAATGTAGTTTACACAAAAAATGTGTGTGTGTGTGTGTGTGTGTGTGTTTGTGTGTGTAGGATACTGTGTGCATGCACTGTTCACGCTGTTTACGCTGTTTATCTAGTCGCATAGCAAACAATAAATACGGAAGAAACTTTAAACTCTCTGGGCCGGTTTGGTGGACACAGATTAAAGCTAGGATAGGACTAAAATATCCATCTCAGTGGATTAAGACATACTTTTTATTAACTGATTGCTTAGATTGAGGCTTCCCCCAACAGTGTGGATAGTATTATGGTATGTGAATGTTTTCCATATATATTTATAAATATACAATGGATATGAAAAGTCTACACACCCCTGTTAAAATGCCAGGTTCTTGTGATGTAAAAGAATGAGACAAAGATAAATCACTTTTTCCACCTTTAATGTGACCTATAACGTGAACAATTCAATTGAAAAACAAACTGAATTCTTTGAGGGTGAAAAATAAAAAATAAAAAACTCACAATAACCTGGTTGCATAAGTGTGTACACCCTTAAACTAATACTTTGTTGAAGCACCTTTTGATTTTATTACAGCACTCAGTCTTTTTGGGTAGGAGTCTATTAGCATGGCACATCTTGATGTGGCAATATTTGCCCACTCTTTGCAAAAGCGCTCCAAATCTGTCAGATTGCGAGGACATCTCCTGTGCACAGCCCTCTTCAGATCACCCCACAGATGTTCAATTGGATTCAGGTCTGGGCTCTGGCTGGGCCATTCCAAAACGTTAATCTTCTTCTGGTGAAGCCATGCTTTTGTGGATTTGGATGTGTGCTTTGGGTCATTGTCATGCTGAAATG
>JACXGI010017316.1:0-14683 GCA_016801175.1 Esox masquinongy
CCAAAACAGCATTCTATCATCTAAAAAATATAGCCAGAATCAAAGGCTTGGTGTCCCAAAAAGACCAAGAGAAGCTCATCCATGCTTTTATCTCTAGTAGGGTTGACTACTGTAATGGCCTCTTAACTGGACTCCCCAAAAAGACTGTAAAACAGCTGCAGCTCATTCAGAATGCGGCTGCTAGAATGTTAACCAGGACTAAGAGAACTGATCACATCACTCCGGTTCTTAAATCTTTACATTGGCTTCCAGTCAGTTACAGAATAGATTTCAAAGTGGTGCTTTTAGTTTATAAATCTCTGAATGGTTTAGGACCCGAATACATTTCTGATATGTTTGAAGAATATAAACCAAGCAGGGCTCTTAGATCCATGAACACAGGTCAGCTAGTAGAGCCCAGAGCCCAAACTAAACATGGAGAAGCTGCGTTTAGCACATATGCTGTACACAACTGGAATAAACTACCAGAAGATCTTAGACGTGCCCCAAATGTATCCATTTTTAAATCCAGGTTAAAAACACTACTCTTTTCAAGTGCCTACGACTGAGCACTTAAACTTACCATACTGTTTAGCCTCATAGCTTCCTATGTTTTTATCCCATTTTTAATCTTTTTTTAAATCTTTATATGTTTTCTTATTGTATTTTTATTATTATGCTGTTTTTATTTTTTTTGATGTTTTAATTTGAGTATTTGTTTTTATGTTATTGTATTTTTATATATTTTTTTATTTTATTTTTCTTTGTAAAGCACATTGAATTGCTTCGATGTATGAATTGTGCTATATAAATAAACTTGCTTGCTTACTTCCATTCTGGGCATTAATGAAACGTATTAATTCACAGTTTTATTTAAACTTTTGTAGTTATTCCTTTTGAAACAACGAATATGTAATGCAGGTCCTAAAGTTGTGCCATTTCGTTGATTGACTCAGCTAATATGTAGCACTGGCTAACATTCCACTTGCTAAAAGCAGGTCTTATATAACTTGTTGGCTTAATAATTATTAAGAACTTCTGGGCTTTAATGAATCATGCATGTAAGAGGGGCAATACGTAAGATATATCCAAAGGCTTGTATGTGCATCGTCTCTGTGAAAATGTGTATTTAATTCACAAAGTGAGAATCCTGTGCATGGATCTCAACCACAGCACGAGCATAGTGGTAAAAAATGTAGCAGTCACATTAGTGCTCCATTTATACTAAGCCATAGCCAATATTTTATGGTAATGATCCTTTGGAAATGTACCAGCTTGGTTAGGACATAGTGTTCCCCTGTGTATGACGTACTGTATACAATGATTGCTTGCTTTGTGACTAACAGGTGTGTACATGGTCTACTAGAGGATGCATATCGTTCATTTTAGGATGGAAAAGTAGCTGGTTGGAAATGATCATGTTAGCGGATATTTAGCTGACAGCTGTCGCTTTGAGAATGCTGGTTCCCATAAGCCTGCCTTAGAAAGTCATAATTAAATATTCCTTCACTTACACATTCTTTAGAACCCATCAAATGATGGATGAATGTAACTATAGACAAGATCTTCCAGAAAATGGCTGAAAAGGGTTAGTCCAGGATTTGATCCTAGAACATCTTTCACCCTAAGCAGGAATCATACCCCAAGCCACGACTTATTCAATAGCTACTAGTACTTATTTCATAATAGATACTAGTACTTACTCCAAAAATGAACAAAAAATAAATTCCTTGTGAAACAAAATATTTTGATATCTTCATTCTGATTAGGGATTAGTAGTTTCTAAAATACTAATATTTTTTTTATCATGACTAGTAAAATAATGACACTGACAAGTGAAAATTTAAAAAGGGACAAGTTATTATGATTAGCACTAGTAACTACAATAACCACTTGAAATCCCACTTATCTCCATATCTAATTTTATTTTTCTCCTTAACTTAATGTTTAGTGCCCTTGCGGTAACGATTTTCATTAGTTGCTGTGTAAAGTGCAATAATATAATAAATATAATATAATAATAAAACATAATAAATATTAAATATAGTTTTCAAAATGGAAAAGTGTATTGTACCCCCTTGCACAGTGATTATGAAGAGCTCAGGAATTCTCCTCTGGATCACAGTTGGGGAATTGCAGAAGTTAGTTGAATCTTAGGTTCAGTCTCCAAAACTGCATTTAGATGCCACCTTCATACCAACAAGCTATTTGGATATCTTGCCAGAACAAAGCCTGTACTCTCATGAAGACATAAACATCAGTGCCTGGAGTTTGCTAAACATCACTGGAACTTTAAGCGCGACTGGGTTCTATGGTCAGATGAAACAAAAATAGAGCCTTTCGGCCACAAACACCAGATGTGGGTTTGGCGCAAAAACAGGGATGATCTGTTTACTCCCCATTTTAAAGTATGGTGATGGATATGTGACATTCTAGGGCTGTTTTGCTCCCAAAGGCCATGTTACGATACATGGTACCATGGACTCTGTCAGGTACCAGGAGATATTAGAGCAAAACTTGTCCTCCACCTCGGGGATACATGTGAGTCATTGCTGGATCTTACTGCAGGAGAATGATCCAATGAATTCCTCTGGATCCACACACAAATGCCTCACTGACCACAGAATCGAGCTTTTGCAATGGCCATCCAAGTCCCCTGACATAAACCCCATTTAAAACCTGTGGGGGGATCTGAAGAGGAGAGTCCATAAGCAAGCATCAAGGACTCTAGAGCACCAAATGCACGGATGCTACTAATCGTGTTTTTTGAGAAAAAAATATTTGTTCACTAAAAATGTGTTTCTCCATTTAACAATTTTTACATAAATGAAAGGTGTCTCTTATATTTTGATTAAGAACAAGCTAATAAACAGCAATATTTTGTCTACACCAAGGGTGCCAATATTGGTGGAGGACCCTGTATTTCTCCGTCTCGCTCTGTGATTGCTGTAGCCTGCAGATGCAGTGGGGCGTGTTGGGCATTGCCCTCTCTTTCCCTCTCTATGACGGTGGGCCAGGGCTAGGTGACGTCAGCTCCCTCTCAGGGTGGGTTTGACAGTGTTTAGGTGCAGGGAAGGTCTTAACTGAGGACGGTGACAGTGGTGCCATCCTGAATGATGCACACTGACAAACACACAAATACACAGAGAGTTTCAGCTCAAGTGGGTTCACTAACACCAACTCATTTTCTCTCAGTCTCTGTTGCTCATGGAGACAGTGGTGAATCAGCAGGCCAGATTAAAACATAAGCAAACCAGGATACTTAATCTCACATAAAGTATACTGTACATACACTCATCCACTGCTAATCTGATCAAAACAGTGTCAGGATCCTGGGAAAGAACATATGAAGGGCGACACACAAGCCAAAATGCTTGCATGCATGCAATAGAAATGCAGGGGTGTCATGTACCCCCCAAAGTTATGGAGGGGCGGTGGCGGCACAAGGTACATTGCAATGGCTAGGGGTGGTGCTGAGTGGCGCTATGGAGAATTTAGCATTTTTCAAGCAGTTTTTCCCCTGTAATCTAGAGCGGAAGAAATGCTTTAGAGGATCTCTGCTCAAATCTGGGTAAATGATTAAAAGGAATGTAAGTATTAAAATTAGTGCATTTATTAATTGCTTCTCTGCTTGGCATATGCCAGATCCAAGTCCAAAGGTATATGTAGGAGAGTGGCTGTATACAACAGTATGTTTGTATGAACTAGATGGTCCCTGTACTTCCTTCTCCACTGGTGAATCATGTACAGTGACTGATTAAAAACCACGTGTGAAGTGATAAAAATGTATTACGTTCAGATAATTTATTGATGGAATGTCCTCAAAATACAGCTGACATATATTTTTGGGGATAAAATTATGATAAAACTAAGGTTTAAAGGTTTAGAATAACTTATCATATGTAAACATTACATGTATTTAAATCTATTTGTTGTGTAAAAAATGACACCTCTGGAGACAGACAGACAGACAGACACACACGTAAATATGGATACACAGTCTTCTATACTGTTGTTTTAGCTGTAACACAACATTTTAACTAATATTAGCAATTCTGTTTGTATCAGCTGTACTTCTTTTGGGTTTTTGTTTACACCACCCAAACTTGGCTCATGAGCTGGAGAGAAAACATAGCAACGAAAAGAAGGTGAATGCTTGCTCAGTTTGCTGCCCTCATATTTTCTCTGATCTTTACTTGAGCTAGGGAGCTGCTTAGTCTTTTCTTTTGAATTATCTTAGCATTATTTATGCAGCAACATATGTACATATTTAATTGTTTACTGTACCCCAAAAAAAATCTTGCTGTTATACTCTGGGTTTCAACAGAGCCACAGTGAAAGGGTTATAAGCAGAAACAGTTGAGGAGGTGAGGATGAGGATATGAGATGAGGATGAGGGAGTGGCGAAGGGGGTATTTTAATTGTTCTTAGTGTTCTCCAGCCTCTAATTACGCTGTGGAACAGACTGAGGTTTTTTTATTGGTATTTCAAGACTGCCGAGCATTTCCTCTGTTGTTCAGACACATGCTGTGATAATGCCATCGAGATGAAGGGAAAATGCCAACACTGCCTTGCCTTGCATGGCCAGACACAGCTAAATCACGCACACATGCACACACAAACCCATTTGAAATACTTCATCTGAGCCTACAAATCAAATGTACAATTCAAGGATTTCAAATATTTTTACAGTCTTTGCATGTAAGGACACCTAGTGGTACAGATAACATCTCCTTCCCTGTACCACAGGGCTGCCCATGACAGCTGACAAGAACCAGTACCGCCCTGGCAGCTTCGCCGTTGAGATTTGAAGTCTTACTCTCCACCTGTGAACATCGCACTGACTACTGCATATTAGACCACAATTTTGTCTGTTGAGGGGCAACATGAGGAGGGGCTGATTCTTAAGCAACGTCTCACCAAAGGCCTACTACATAAAGTGGTTAATAAATGAGCAGCCCACTTCCAGAATGAGCTCCTGCCCACCGCAACAACATCGGACATATTCAGGAAAACAGAGAACACATCACCAGCAACGACAAACTAACAGGAATACTTGTGAAAGTGCGCTAAGGGGTAAGAAACGGACTCACCAGAGTGTGAGTGGCTATCGTGTTGATAAGTCAGCCATGTCTAGAAATCCTTGGATTTTTAGACATGGTCCTTAGAATGACAATATCAATCTCGGAAGATCCTTAGTAGAACAGCACCCACTCACAACATGGGCAATAGACTTGATTAAATTTGACTAATAATTTCACATAATGTCATGCACACACGCATTCATGCTAAACGTTAACAACAAACCCAGATCACCAGCAGTGATAACACCACAAATAATATGTGACTTGGTCAGTCCCTTCTGATTATACTAATACTGTGTTTGCTTCATTCAGTGTTTGATTAATGGGCTGTAATCCTGAACATCAGATTAAATTCATATGTAATCTCTGCCTGAATCTAACCATAACTCTCACAACGCTTATGACCTCCCATAACTCACATGCCCAATCACAAACATGCACATTTGTTTTTCTATCCTTTTGGGACTGGAAACATCGAGATCTATGTTCCCTGTCCGCTAGTTCTGAAGTTAACCCTAATCCTCATTCTTACTGTTACATACCCGTAACCACAATAACATAACCTTTATGCTTACATCTAACCTAGCCGTAACACCAAACCATAACATGTAATCCCTTAACCTAAAAGTAACCAAAATTCAAACACACACGCACAAATTTCTGTTCCACACAGATAAAACGTGTGTTATTTTTTGCTGTTCCCTAGGTTTTTTTTAAATAATCTATCTCTCTTACATAATCCCACAAACAGGACAGTTGTTTTAATTCTCTCTTTAATGTCATTTGTATGTAGAGTTCGTATCTGTTTTGCAGTGGTTCCCAACCAGGGGTACTTGGACCCCTGGGGGTACTTGGCCTCTCCACAAGGGGGACTTGAAAACACTCATGACACCATAGGCTTACTAGTAAAATTAACATGAGGGGGTACTTCTGAGGTACTTGTAGCAGAGGAAAATTATGTTGGTGGTACAGTAACTGAACAAGGTAGGGAACCACTACTGTAAAGCAATGTGAGGCTCAGTGGCTCCCCCTGCTGTGCAGATCAGCCTGGTGGGACTGGGATAACTGTCGTTAATCTGCTTATCTTCTCCTTTTTGGCTTGACACGTGTGCTACTGGGGAGGGACATTCAGGCTTCAGGACCAGACCTAAGAGCGACCCGTAACCTGAGATCTGCATAAACAAGTCCAAGTGTACTTCAGTGTGTTAAAATGGACCCACTTATTTTATACAGTATATTTATAATATATGATTGGAAATAACATTTTGTACTATAAACATGCATTCAAATATATTCAAATATTACAAATAAAACATATTTATTTGAAATAAATTCGGGACACCTGTCACCTATAAAACTACCCCTGGGTAACCTGTGGCCAAACAATAACCCCTGGTTCACCTGTGACCAAACAACAATCCCTGGGTCACATGTGACCAAACAACAACCCCTGGGTCACCTGTGACCAAAAAACAACCCCATGGTCACCTGTGACCATCCAACAACCCCTGGGTCAACTGTGAACATACAACAACCATGATTTTGGACATCTTACTACTTATTTTCTATGAGGTGTTAAATAGTTATTGTGTTACATGTTTTTTCCTGCAGCCCTTACTGTCTGGGCTGTACTGTAACTAAGCAGCAGTGATCTCATGGCTTTGCAGCTTTGAGTTTGTGTTAACAGCCTACATATAGGTATTTTTTTCTGTTTCCCAGGAAACATTCGTACTTAGAATGTTAATGTGTTGATTTAAAATGAAGCTTGCGAATAGTAGTTATTACTGAAAACACAGCCAAGACTGGATACAGGCGGTTGACAATTGGTTAATTCAATGTCCTAGATTAAGAAAAACATGCTCCGGATCAGAGCCATATAAATAGAAAGCCTATAGAGGGCCTCTATCTTTAGCCCTCTGCTCCGGATGGTCGGCCCACTGTACAGGGTGGCCTCTGACAACTACAGGGATTGGTCCGTGAGAATAGCCATAATACATGTTAATCCAATTTTAAAAGGGGGGGGGGGGGGGCTGGTCCTACTGTCTTCATGGAGTTCAATGACTTCCTTAAAGACAGTAATTCTTTTGTAGTTACAATTGTATTTTGTGGATTTCTTTTCCTGAAATGAGGGAATTAATGCTCTGTACATGCCCATGCATACGCAAAACACTATTTAAAATAGGCATCTGAACATTTCTAGAAAATGCTAAAATACACTGACAGTAGGTCTGATGTAAATAGAGCATCACTGAATGTAACCACCATGATCATATTCAGTTTCTACAGTGTGTAAGTATTATCAGAATTCTGTGAATGTTACAATTAAAGAGGATGGATGGGGGAGGCATGTCTTGAAACACTTTCACCTGTTTTGCGCTCACTTGAAGGTTTTTAATCTTGTTCCTGAAAAAAGTTATCTAAGCAGGGATTCAACTTGGCATAGAGGTGTTTTTATTGAAAATATTCGTACTGTTCCTACAAACCTCTAATTATGAAAAGTCAAAGCATACATGTGAGAAGTGTAAAATATGCACTAACAACTGTAAATCGCTTGTGATACGAGTTTCTACAAAATTACTTAGTTGTAAAATGTAAATGGGTCACCGTGGTGTTAGCTGTTGGTTTTTATTCAGTACTCACTGTCAGAGTCTGAACGTGGCAAAAGGGCTATGATAGACCCAACTGTCATGGTCAAGCTTGTTGCCCCCTTTGAAAAGAGGAATGACGGCAGCAGCTTTCCAATCCTGTGGAGCTTTCCAATCCTGTGGGATTACAGCTGTTTGTAATGAGAGGTTTAACAGGCAGGTGATAGGGTCTGAGATAATAGAGGCAGACAACCTCATAAAAAAGTGATTCGGATCAATTAGTTAGCCTAGTTAATTTGCAAAAGTCCAGGTTAAGGAATTCTTTTCATACACTGGTATTTGATGAAAGGAGAAAAAGTGTTTGTCCTGAGGATGAACTGTAGAGGAAGAAGTGCAAGCAGCATGAGTAGGCATGGCAGACAGATATGAATGTCCCACCCTGGCAAAGTGACTGTTGAAGCTCTCAACAGGTTTTCTTTATCAGTTGGCACAACATATCATATCAGAGTGTGTAGCTAACTAATTTAGTTATGATTTTTTTTCGCTCCATGATTTTGGATTTTAGTGTTCAAGATTTAGATTAGTTCCAGTGGTATGTGCAACTTCAATCCTCTAGCCAATTAGTGTTCATTTGCGTTGGCAGAGGCTAACAGGATTAAAGTGGCTGATGACCACAGATCAGAAACCTTGCTGAAACTGCCAATCAATGTTTAATCAATGTTTACCAAAAGACAGCGTGACTGAAAAGAAAATCAAGAGACAGTGATATGAAAACACTGCAGACACTGGCAAGGGCCCTTGTGAAGTGTCATTTTATGTTTTTCACTCTTTCATTGCAAAAACACATCCCCTGAATGTGTACTGTATGTTCTCAAAACCATAAACACACTTTTCTCACAACATATTGACAAAATCCCAAACTTCAACAAAATTTAAGATGATACACACACTCAGATGGCATACAAAAACTTCAAACACAAGACACTACTGAATACTCACTGCACATTCCCGAGAGGAATTTAAAACACAGGTTGCACCAAGGCAACATGTTTTGCAGGAGTGGGTTGAATAAAAACTGTTGTGCCCCCATCCACATCAAACTTCCTCACGTGTGATATAATCTTCTGGTCCCAGATGCAGAGTATCAAGAGGAGCTGGAGGAGGACAGGCTGCAGTGTTTTCACTGTGACCTGCGCTTCTGGGATGCCTGCTACACCATAGAAACAAACTGCAACCTCGGGGAGAGGTGTTACACTGGCCGAGGGAAAGCAAGTGGGTCACACGGCCGGCAGTGTTTCTGTAGGTGTAGTGTGTAGGTGTCTTTTTCTTTTCTGTCTTTTATTTTATTCGTACATACAGGGAAAACCAACTGAAACCAAGGTCTCGTTTACAGTGGTTCTCTGTATTATAATAAACAATAAAAACATAAAATAATACAGATTTAAAGCAGATTTGAAAACACACGTAGAACAGCAAACACAATTCAATGTAAAATGGTAATTCAACAATTGTTTTAATTGCGTTATAGCTTGCAGTGGCCTTCAACTTGTACATCTTTGTTGATAATGTTCCTGCAGAAAATTCCAAGAGTGGGGGACATATTAGATAGGGTTTTACCCATCTTGGATTGAGCCCGAGGGACCTCTAGTACTAGCCAGTCCTGTGAAAGGGTTTGATAGGTGCAATTTCTTCAATACCTTTTTAAGGAAAGATAATAATTAAGTTTCTGCAGGATGGCCTTGTAAACAAATATTAACAGTGCCCCTACAGTGTTTCTGTAGGTGATGTGTATGTGGTGTTTGTTTCTATAGGTGATGTGTATGTGGTGTGTGTTTCTATAGGTGATGTGTATGTGGTGTGTGTTTCTATAGGTGATGTGTATGTGGTGTGTGTTTCTATAGGTGATGTGTATGTGGTGTGTGTTTCTATAGGTGATGTGTATGTGGTGTGTTTCTATAGGTGATGTGTATGTGGTGTGTGTTTCTATAGGTGATGTGTATGTGGTGTGTTTCTATAGGTGATGTATATGTGCTGTGTTTCTATAAGTGATGTGTATGTGCTGTGTGTTTCTATAGGTGATGTGTATGTGGTGTGTTTCTGTGGGTTCTGTAAGTGCTAAATTAAAGCAAAGAGGTGTTAGTAACTGTGTGTTCATTTTTTTGACAGTGTGTGTGTGTGTGTGCGTTGACAGTGTGTGTATTTCTGTAGGTGATGCGTTGGACATCAAGTTGCTGGGCTGTGTGAAGGCAGAGGAGTGTGAGGAAGTAACCAGTGTCGATATCTTTTCTAACACCACCATCTATGTCATGACCAGGCAGTGCTGTGACACACATTTCTGCAATGCTGCACACATCCTCCCCCTAAACACAATACTCTCCCTGGCACTGACTACAGTAACCATCATGCACCTCTCCTCTCCCTGACTACAAAAACATCAACTCACATTAATTTTTCTTAATTCTGTTAATTATCTGTTTACATTTTTATCCAGGCATATGAACAGTGTTTAATAAGCCAGGTTAAGCCAAATGACTCATGTTCAACTCTTAGGACAGGGGAAGGCAACTCCAGTCAAGTAGGGCTGAAACACGTTTGGTTCTCTTCCTCTTCTTTTAATCAGGGACATGTTCAGAGTGCAATTCAGGTAAAAATGAAACCCAGAAATGTTTCGCCCTCCAAGACTGAAGTTGATTACCCATGCCTTGATAGATGTCTATGGGACTTCGGACATAGTTTAAACAGTTTTATGGGATACAATTTCAAATAACTGTAAAGTGAAACTTTTTCGTTGTTTTTTTTATTGTCTATTTTATTAATTTCTTGTCTTGAATTAGTTAACTACAATATTAATAATTAATATTTAAACAGTTAATAACATTGTGAACTAGTATTGACCTCAGTTTTGTTTGTGAAATAATAAAAATATCAAGTTGACTTTTATTTTATGGCCAGAACGTCAATATTTCAGTAACAGACTTCAATGTGTCGGTAGGTACCACACCCACCACTATTTCGTTCCCATAAGCACAGATCTAGGATTAGTTTAAGCCCTTCAGACCGTTAGGATGCAAAAGCAATAATGACCTTAGATCAGCGTCTAGGGCAAAATTCTCCTCATCCTCCAGCCAGTGAAGCTGAGGTCATACTGGACAGTTTCTCCCACAGACAACAGTTGTGTGGTCATACAGTAGTGTTCCTGTTACAGCATGTCTCCCCAAGATGGCAGCAGCTCCTCTCTCATGTAGCGCTGCAGGTCCACACTCTGGTCCTCCAGGTTCACACACAGGAACTTCTCCACCACAAGGACACACCTGACAGGGACCCACAAATAAACACATCCAGTGGACATGGGCCAACGTTCACTGTGACAATGGTGTTTAAAGGAGATTAACCGACTTTCTGATTTCAGCTTATCCTGTGTGTGTGTGTGTGTGTGTGTGTGTGTGTGTGTGTTCACAGCGCGAGTGTGTGACTTACTTCTTAGCCTGCTCTTCGGTGGACGGTCCATCGATGCGTTTAATGGTCTTTCCAGTTCTGTACAGCTCAGATACCTGCTCACCAACAGGGACACACTCAGCTTACACTTGGCATTTGTCCCTTTAAACATCTTGGTGCGTTAGTGGTGTACTGTACCTCCACTCCCCTCTGAACGATGCTATGGGGAAGGCCTGCCAGCGTAGCAATGTTGGCCGCGTAGCTGGAAACACAGACCCCCTCCTTCAGCTGGTACAGAAACACCAACTCATCTCCATCGACAGTGGTCTCCAGAGTCTATACACACAGAGGTCAAACGCTGCATCATTATTTGGCTGAATCATGTGTGCCTGTTTGGGGTTACAACTCTGACTAAGCAGTGAGAGTGTTGACATAAAAAATAATCTATCATTTATATATTTTATCAAATTGAAATAGTCATTTTGGTAGCCTATTACATTATTTCGAATGGCATTGTGCTAGCTGTTGCATAGTTTCAATTTGTCACTTAATCCATTAGTGATAACATGCTAATAACAGACGCTAATTTTAATGACATTATAGATATGCTGTTAGGTGATGATCCAATGAGAAATAAAATCATACAATTACAGATTAAAGGTTGATGATTTACCATGGTGGTTTTGATTTATGGTTGGATAATTTGTCTTGCGAATAGTGGTAAAAACATGCGTATCTCCAAATTCACCAACTCGTAATTACTTCTTGTTTACCTGTAACCTTATAAACCTGACTGATTTGACCTTTCACCCCATATACACATGTGATAATACAAGTGACAGTCCAAACAGATTCAATTAGACAACATACACCCTATTCAAATATCTCTGTTAGACATTGGCCCCTAATTGTGATGGTGTGGTTAAACAATTTCACAAAGAGACAAATGTCTGTGAAAAGTTGTGGTGCAAACGCGCCCCTGCCTGCTTCTTAAATGTCGCACCAATGCACCCAAAGAAGTTCTGGAACCTTCCAGGGGGGAGCCAGCAACGCGAGCCCCGCCCCTGCCCTGCTGTAACTCATCTGAACCCTGTCAATAGAGGGATAAGAAGGTTCCCGGACCAAAAAGCTAAAAGAGAAACAGAAAAACCCAGAGGCCCCCCTAACCGCTAATCCTTAACCTAAACAATAATCCCTAACTCTAAACCTAATTCCAACCCCAATCCTAATAAGAACTCACCCTAAAATAGCCCTTTTCCTTACAGGCAAAATGTCCCAAGGTCAACTTTTCCTTGTTTTGCTATCCTTTTTTGGTCCCCAGAGGTATGATACTCTCCATACACACAGACAGTACCTGTAGCGATAGCAGGCCTGAAGAAGGAAGGAGACCCAACTGTAGAAGACTGTGGAAGTTAGTGGCCAAGAGGACGTGAGGAACCTCCGCTGGAACACTTTTTAACCAATGACAGACAGACGCAGCCAGTAGGGACAGCCCATCAACCTGGGCAGAACAGAGAAATAATTCACATGGGGCACAGATTGGTATAAAACAAGTCCAGGGATTGGAACAGAGACCTACTTTCTCCAGGCCTCCTTCCCTCTTTCTCACCGTGTTGGTTCCTTTCCCAAACTCATCAACCAAGACCAGTGAGTGACCGTTGCTGTGGTTCAGTGCATGAGCCATCTGTATGAGACACACACTGATGTTAAATGACATAACCGACGGGTGGCATGTTGACGCGTGTGTGTGTGCTCATCTTAACCTGGTTCAAGTCGATCATGAAGGTGCTGAGGCCAACTGACACAGACTCTCTGCTGTGCATGCGTGTGAAGATTCCATCCACCAGACCAATCTCTGCCTCTTTTGCTGGTACGTCAGAACCAATCAGAGCCATGAACACAATCAGACCCACCTGACCAGGACAAGAAAACACATCATCCAAACCCTATTACCTTACCAAAACAATCCCAGTGTAGTATATCTGTTGTGTTTGCCTGCCTGTTTCAGATAGATGCTCTTGCCAGATGAGTTGGGTCCAGTGATGATCTTGACGCGTCCTTCAGTCTCAGAGCTCGAAAAGGAGTTGGACACAAACACAGGAGAACAAAACTCCAACAGAGGGTGTCTGAGAGAGAGGGGGACAGAGACAGACAGAAAGAAAGGGAGAGATCTAGGCAACGACAACCCTGGTCCATCTCTCTAACATACTAGCTTCACACAAGCAGCTGGGGAGGCATCATTTCAGTGTGTGTGATTGGGTGAGTTTTTGCGCGTGTTCGCACGTGTGTTTACATGTGTGTTTGTGCGTTTATTTGCGCATGTGTGTGCATGTGTGTGGGTACCTGGCCTGTATGAGACTTATCCTGCGGTGGTTGGCCAGAATGGGTGTGGTGTATCCATACTCCTGGGACGCCTGGCTCATTGCCAACAGACAGTCCAGTTCAGCACTCAGTTGAAGAACCTACACACACACACGCGTGCGCACACATGCTTACCTGTGTGTGAGAAATACAATCTCACACACAGGTAAGCAACACAGCAATGGCACATCAATACACACACCTTGTACAGACAGGTACTTCTTTCCAGCACTGTGGTCTGCAGCTGTGTCATAACTGCTGTCTCCATGTCTAAGAGAAGGGGAAGGATACTCAAAGTGTCAGACTTGGAAAGAATAGTTTGTAGGTTAAATCATCCCTTAAGTATTTAGCTAAAAGAGATTCAGATGGAGACATGTAAGTATGAGGGCAGAGAGACGGAGATGGAGAGGTAGGGCTGGACGAGCTGACCTCTGATGTCACAGTGTAGATCTCCAAGCAGGTCATCCAGCTCCTTGGTTCTCTGACTGCGGTAGTGCAGACGTTCCCCAGACAGAAACTAAACACATGGTGAATGCTTTACTTGAATCCAAGAATCAAATGTATGTTCAAATAGGGCTCGAACTTTGACGCTAAAAGAGAAAAACAGCATGGAGTAGCACCTAGCTGGACTCTATGCTCTTGTCCTATTCTAGGCCTGCAAAATGAAGGCAGTCTGCCAATGTATGTGGTTTAGGCTCCCAAACATTAGCCCTGCATGGATGAACTGATAGCTGAAGCTGTTCGGCTGTGACACAAGGGGCTGGTGTTTCAGTACCTTGTCAGCCCACTTCCCCCAGGCCTCCCCACGACAATATGTAGTGTATTTGGTGTGCAGGAGAACACATCACCATAGACATCCAACCAACATGCTCAACACGCACACACACACACAGATTGAACAAATCATACACAATTAAACCACATACACACAGAAATGCACACAAACAAACACTGATAACAAACACACAAGCTTGACATACACACACCATGAAGTCTAGACCCTCTATTTCAAAGTCCTCTTTCTCCACCATGCTAGGCAACCGAGGGACTGAAAGCAGGAATCCTATCTGAGAGGAAGAAAGATGTCAAGATATAGGGACAATTAAAACATGTTTAAATGTTGTTTAAGGATTTGCAGCTTTAGTCCTGTAGTAGATGTCAGACCAGAGGGATGTAGATAACAGTAGTAGTAGATGTCAGACCAGGGGGATGTAGATAACAGTAGTAGTAGATGTCAGA
>JACXGI010017317.1:0-14693 GCA_016801175.1 Esox masquinongy
AAATCCTTTTTTTGTATTGGTCTTAAGTAATATTCTAATTTTCGGAGATACTGAATTTGGGATTTTCATTAGTTGTCAGTTTTAATCATCACAATTAAATGAAATAAACATTTGAAATATATCAGTCTGTGTGTAATGAATGAATATAATATCCAAGTTTCACTTTTTGAATGGAATTACTGAAATAAATCAACTTTTTCATGATATTATAATTATATGACCAGCACCTGTATATATTTCACCACCAGTATTTGCTTATACATTAATCAAAAGAACATTCCTACCTGCAAAACAATATGAACAGAACCATACACATCTCTTGAGTGTAAGCTGATAAAACACAAAGCTTATTTAATATTTTGTGGATGAAACATGAAAAGTAAATTTTGTATTTATTCATGAAATGTGTATTTAAAGTCTTGCAGAAGGTCAGGTACAAAGACAATGAAATGAACAGAAGTTCTTTAGATGTATCCAAGCATTTGATCAGTGCTGTTCTTAACGATGTGTTACGTTTCAACACAATCCAAACATTGCAATTGAGGAAAACAATGCTGTGAAACACCTCCTCATCTGGATATGTAGTTGTTAGTATGTGTTTATGTTCGTGTTTTGGGAGGAAGGCAGCAAGACTCAATTGCACCCGGAATAGTTTTACTTCAGGATTCAGAATTCTGTTTGAGGGATCTCTCTGACAGTCTCTTTTACTCCCTCCCTCTCTGGCTTTGTTATGTTCCCTATGCCAGCTGACCTTTATTTCACCTCAACCTTAATCAGCATGGTTTAAGAATCTAGCATTCAGTTAAACAGAGATGAATTATGTAAAGCCTCCAAATCTCCTTGACAAGCTAAATGCTGCAGATACTGTATGCAATAAAAAAGATATATCTCACATACTGTACACATGGAGTGTAGATTATGAGAACCGTAGATATTTATTTGCTGAACTGTTTAACTTCAAGGATGGTGATAAGTAATAAATATGCAATCAGGTAGTACAGTATCAACCTTAACTAACATGAGCGATGATTTAATAGGTTGTTATGGCACTGATGTCAACCATTAACACCGTGCAAACATGAAATGCCTCTACTTCAGATCATTAACAGAGTAATTAGGACAGGAACAACAACAGCTAGATTGGGGCCGAAGGTAATTATCTTGTAGTTTACAGTATGTCTCCGCTCTATTTGCCCCCATCATTACAATCATTTCCTTAAAGAATCATCACATATCAAATATTTCACCCCTTCTTCACCTCTTTCCATCCTGTTCTCTTTATCTCCTAAATACTAAACTCAGTGGTGTCAGTTAACTAATAGGTCATTTTAGGTAACACTCTTAGAAATAAGGGAGCCTTTTGGCATTAAAGAAATTGCCACAGGGTACCTTTCTAGTTCCAGGCAGATCCTTTCCAGTTCTACAGGGCTCTACTAGGAATCCCTCTGAAAAGGTTCAATCCGGAAAATGTTTGTGATAGTATGGGTAACAATGTGAAGCTTTTATAAAAAAGGCAGCAGAAAGAGTAGAGGTGGTACTAATTGGAAGCGCTGCTTTCAGATCATATTTTGTTCTTTTTTTAGGTTATTTAGATTCCTAAGATTTTACAGTGCTATTTTATTATTATTATATGCACAATGTGCCATTATACAAAACAGTAAATTTGTTTTCAAAATATATAAATATATTCCAATCTAAAACACAAATCTTCTTTCTCCTGAGCCATTTTTTGGAACATTTGCTGTTTTGTTTCGTCTCAGCTTTAGCTCCTTGTCTGATGATCTAACATTCTACTCAAGAATCTTCTGGTATTCCACAGAGTTCATGGTTCCCTTGATGATGTGCAGTTGACCAGATCCAGAGGAGGAAAAGCAGCCCCGGATCTTGACATTCTCACCACTGTTGGGATGAGTTTATTTTGGTGGTAGGAAGTGTTGGGTTTTCACCATGGACAGCGCTTTTGGTTGTGACCATAAAGGTCAATTTTGGACTCAGTTGTCTCGAGAATGGACTTCCAGGTGGTCTGTGGCTATTAAGATCGGCAGTTTGGTTATTTTTTAGACAGCAGAGGTTTCTTCTTAGCAATCTGTTAATGCCATTTCGATTCAGCGTTGTTTGTGTTGTTGAAGCATGCGCAGTAACCTGAGATAATGTAAGAGAGGTCTGCAAATCTCCAGATGTTATGCTTGGGTTGGCATTTACCTGATTCCTTATTTCTCTTGGGGATATTTTGGACACCTTTAGGCTGAGTTGCAGCCATGTTAAATGCTTAACATTTGTAAATGTTTTGCCTGACAGTGGACTGATGGAGCTCAAACCTTTTTGAGATAAAGACCCAGACTGATGTGCTCACACTGCTTTCTTACTGATGTCCTCTGAGATCTCCTTTTCTCTTGGCATGGTGTGTTCTTACATTCACCTGTATCAGAGTCCAGAAGAAACTATCTCCTAAAGATCCCTCCATTGATTGGATAATTTGGTAACCAATTATTTACCCTCCTGATTCCACGTACCTACTTGATTGAACCAGTGCAACTTAGGGTTCACTTATTTTTGCACCTGCACTAATTCCTTTTAAATGTAGTTTTTCTACTACAGACGTGAATTCTACTAAAAAAACCATAATGGAATTGGTAACTATGTATAAACCTGTTTGATCAGAAAAAGGACGGTTTAAGCAAATAATTTAATGGTGAATGCTAAGAAAAACTACAATTGCATAGGGGTTCATATACTTTAAAGCAGGGCTTTATATCTGTTAAATATATGCTGAAAAATGTTTGAAAGTGAGTATATTTTCAAATGTACAGCTCCAGAAAAAATTAAGAGACCACTGCACCTTTTTCTTTCCTTTCCAAAAAAGTTGAAAAGGAAAGTTTTGAGTGAGGAACAGAAGAGGTCTCAATTTGCAGTGGTCTCTTAATTTTAACCCTTCTGTTCCTCACTCTAAACCTTCCTTTTCAACTTTTTTGGAAAGGAAAGAAAAAGGTGCAGTGGTCTCTTAATTTTTTCCGTTATTAAATTGCATCTCAACATTACATATTTTTTCACGCATTAACATCAACCCAAGTTTGAATATTTAGCTAGACACCATTAAGCATTGTATTTAACTGACTAACATTTATTTCCACCACAAATAGCATCTATTCACTGTATGGCTTTTGCCACTGGCTGTTTTAATAGCTTAGCCAGTAATACAAGTGTCTTACTACTTTGAATAGTTATAAGAATTGAGACCACGCTAGCGAGACTGACGACGAACTTTACACCGCCACACCTATTTAATTTCATGGCACATGGCACATTCATTTTTCTTTCATACCTGAATGACATTAATGCAATAACTATCAATATAGGTGACGATAACTAATTTTTTCGTCAAGTGAAAAGACAAGAGAATCGTGAAAACCCCCCATCTGCCAAAAGATGTGCTACATACTTTCATTTATCATTTCTAAAAACTCATATCTGTATGTCTTGAGATTTGTGTGCCTTATAGTTACTTTCTTGTGATCACATTAGCTGTGTACCTCGAATGATAGCAGGTTCAGTCTCGTCGTAAAAGAGTTGCAGTGTTTAGTTTTAGTCAGCAAACTAGTTTCATAATTGTTCGTGTTTCTAACATTGTCAGTCATATAGAAACGACCCCTGCTCCTTGTTGGAGCTAGCTTACTATGTGGTTTGTCTATGGTTTGTCCTGGCTACTTAGAGAAGTTGTGTAGTGGCAAAATGGATGCTGCACTCACAGGGGGAAAGGAGCAGTGAGAGGTGGAGGAAGAGTGAGAGGTGGATGGAGAGCGACAGATGTAAGAAGGTGGAGAGCACACCAAAGAAGGCAACCCATATATCCAAATTGTTGTTGTTTTGAGTGGGAATTGTTTGTTTTTTTGTCACCAGTGCCTACGCAATGGGAGTAAACAAATAACATTATTCCAAGTTACATGAATGTGGTGTCAAATTAAAGAAGAGCATGTGCTTTTTAAACTAAAGTAAACTTGTAATCATCGTTTTCTTGGTTTTTGTGCCGTGTCTGTTTGAAATGTGTGAGAAAAAAATATTTATTTTGAGAATTGTCAGTAATCCACAGCAGCATTCTAGAGTTCTATTGGGGTCTACAGGGTTAAAAAACACACATTGTTTGCAGGACTCTCTCATGAGAGGAATATAACAAAAGCAAACAGTGTTTACCCTTACTGATAAAATGGTCTTCTGGCAAACATTTGTGTTGAATATTTGGACAGCTTGAAGGTCTAGTGTAAATAATAATCCTTTATCAGCAAATAGGCGTCAGCATCATCTATCACTGGCCACTGAACAAGCAACTATTTGTCCTCTCTTCAGTCAATGGAAGGAATTAAACAGCTGGGACGTCTGCCTCCGAGGCCTCCTCTCCTCTCTTTTTAGGGCTCCAATGGTTGCACAAACACTCACCACCTGTTACCAACGGTGCAGAATAGCAGCCATTCAGGCCAACAACAAAGGGGTATCGATGTGTCACAGTTGAGGAACTCAGCAGCCGAGCTCCAACTGTGAAATGCTAATAGGACTGGGGCTAAGGGCCAGTGTGGCTGGCATGCAAATTGATCTTGATTAAAATGGCAGTATGCAGCACTTCAGGCCTGCTGCTACTGTACAGCATCCACAGGTTTTCCTCTCTCTGAGTTCTCGCAGGTCTAGTTCTAGAGGTCTTAGAACTGAGGTTGTGGCACAAACGGCGCTCTAATTTATAGTACTTTACCTTTGACCAGGAAAGGGTAGAAGTATTAATAGATTTTTTTGGGATCTTGGTGAACTCTCGCCTAAAGCAGCAGCTGCTCTTCCTGGTCCACTCCAATGGGAAGTGTGTAGGAAGTGCATTCAGTTTATAAGACCTTGAAATTCTCTGCAGTGTGTACAGTTGGAAAAATAACTAAAACGTTTATGGTGGGAAATGGATGTATGAATAGCTCTGAACAGACCTGCTGATGTGTGGGTTTACCATTATTAAGAATAGGTCATAAGACTTTTAACATTATGTGTCAAGTTCTCACAAAATGACTACCACCTACAATTTCCATCCATCCTTTCCTTTTATTTAAATAATATAATTATTTCTGTTTAAATGATACAAGTTGCATAGCAAAGACTACTTAGATCTTGGAGTCTATCATTAATGGATCCTTCTAGCACATGTTTTGTTCTCTAATGTGTTTTAGGTACTTATGGTATGCTTTGTAGATTATTAGACAGATGATTGAGGCGGACATTGAATATTACTGGTATGTCACTATGTCATATATTGTAATATTATGAGGATTAAAATAAATTGTATTACTTTTAAATATAAATTTCTTTGGCATTTCTTATTTATCTCCAATTACTCTGGTGTGTAATCGGGAACCTATATTGCTACCCTTGTTTTTAGATCTGTACATAATTACAAACTGTACGTCGAATTGACCAAAATCCCTGTGTTTGGGATAACTACACTATCAACTGACGTCTGTACTTAAATTATGCTGGCATAAACCTTTTAAGACTTCTGTTATAATTGCTGTAGGCCCAGGTCAACATGGTCATTATAATGAGCGAGTCGGGAAGTAAAGACTTGTCTTTATTAGATTAAACTGGCAGGTGACTTATAATAACGTATGTACTTACGAACAATATGTCAGATTACAGTAGAAATAATAAATTATAACAATTGTTATATTCTCCTGCAATAATTTCCAACCTGACTCCTCTGTCTCCAAAGTAACTACATCTGTAAAATATTTTTTGTTGTATTTTTATGTTTTTATTGAACTTAAGGGTTCACTGACTAATTGTCCTGAAAAGAAAATGTTAAAAAACAAAACTTAAATGTGAGGTTGAATTCAAATGAAGATCAAGCAGATAAATTACATTTTGGTCTCGTATAAAATTACCTTTGGTTGTAAATGTTTCATAATGCCATGGCCACTACAAACATGTGATGCAAAGCATCTATAATTGTATGTCATGCTTTATAATTGCTCGGTGCTGTTCAGTCCTTGGAAGGGAGACCAGATCCTGGTGGATTTGGGGTTGGCATACCAGTTTTACACTTAATTTGACTTCACTGAAAATGCAAGCAAACATTTTCTCAACTGAATCTCCAAATTAAACTCCTCCCCTCTTTATAACTTCAGCATCCCAATTGCAACATGCACTGCCATTGGAGGCGTAGCTGTAGACCTTTCGAGTATCGGAGACCCCCGCAGCCCCCACATAACAGGGAGACCCAAGAGGTGTTGGGGGTCTGGTCCGGAGAAACAAGATCAATAAGACGTGTCACACGAGCAGACTAGTGTCTGTCTGTCAACACTTTTTCTGGTAGGTGTGGGGGTACACCAGAACTGTTGCACACCAATTCTGTAGACTACAACATGTTTCATTTGGGGATATTTTGTCATATCCTATGTAAGTACATAGTTAAATATCCCTTATGAAAGTTACGTTACTTCTCAATATGCAAAAATATTTGCCTGTGCTATGTTGACACCGTACATATATAAATGTGTAGCTGCATTGTACAGACAATGTAAAGTAGGCTCATCATGACTGTGCTTGCTATGGGATGTACTAATGAGGAATATCAAATGAAATGTAGGTAATTACTTAACAGTAACACACTACACAGATCAAGATTACTGTGTGTCCTACAAGGCTGAATTAATATTCACATCAGAGCATGACACAATTAGAAGGTACTGCAAGATATAATTTTAAGATGTGAGCATAAAATTGGATTCACATGAATAATTTTCCCAGATGAACACATTGGTAGAGTATATTGTCATTATCTACCTTTGGTCAGTCAAGTTGCAACAATTGTTTATTTTTACAAGGTGCTCAAAAAAAGCCTACCAATATAGGACAACACATACCCATTTTTGTGTGTATTGCCATGTACCATTATAGTTTCTCACAACTGCTAACACACATTTCCTGAATGTGTAAAAGATATTCTCAAAACTTTAAACACTTCTCAAAACTCACTGCATATTCATTAAAACCCAGACTACTCACACAAATTAAATCATTAAATTCAAAGCCATAGTAACTTTAATATGAATGAAACCTTTTCCTCAGATGCCACACAAAAGCATAAAATTCAATGACACTACAGAATACCCATTGCACACTACAAGAGGAATTTGAAACACTTCTAAAAATGTATTAATACATTCAATAACCATAAGGTGGTCAAGAATACAATTTTTTTTTACCCATTTACAGTTTTTGTGAACTGCTTACACACAAAATCTTTATGGCACACAATTTGTGAAACCTGTCACTCAAAGAGCAGAACCACACAACAAGTCTGCAGAACTATAAGCTAATTCTCAGCCTTTCACTCAGTTTCCAATTTCATAAAACAGTTTTTGCAAAACACTACACACAATTCTCTGCTCACACAAAAATCAAACCGGAAGTAACTTGAATGCCTTTGTTAAACACAACCAATCAAAACGCTACACTCATTCACCAGTGTCTCACACACACTCCTCACATTTGTAGACAGAAATTGCTTATCTGATCATTAAACAATCAATGCTTTGGTATAGGCTTATAAATAGACTGCAAAGGTCAGATTACTTGTTTAGAACAATGGATGCAGACACTGCAGGGAGAGTGAGGGGACGAGAACGAGGACAAGGACGAGGAGGTAGAGGACGAGGGCGAAGAAGAGGTGGAAGGACAGCTGTCTCTGATGAGATTAGGGCTACGCTAATTGATCATGTTATCAACCACGGGTTAACCATGAGGGAGGTTGGACTGAGAGTCCAGCCCAACTTGAGTCGATTTACAGTGGCATCTATAATTCGAAACTTTAGAAATGAGAACAGGTATGAAACTATCTAATGGATACTTCAGCATTACTATATAGTACTGTATAGATTATAAACATTGCATTGTAGGAGTGGGTGGCAACAGTGCTGTATTTTCAACAACCAGTCAAACTGTTGTACTATACTGCACACACTGTTTTTGAATCTTCTACAGAGTGGAAAGGCTACGACATCGTGGAGGACGAGGGCGCAAGTTGACACAGGAAAAAGACATGGCAACTGTAAATATGGTTTTGGCCAACAATGCCTTTAAGCTTAGGGAGATAAGAGATCACATAATAAATGATGCAGCAGTGTTCCGCAACATGGGTGCAGTTAGCCTGCCGACATGGCAACACAGAGTGACAATGAAACAAGTGTACAAGGTGCCATTTGAGAGAAACCCTGAAAGAGTCAAAGATCTGCGACGTGACTATGTGGATGTGGAAGTATGCAACACCTCTTCCAGCACTTCAACTTGCAGATACAGATAATTGGACTTTACCATGTTCACTGTGTATTATTTTGTCTGTTACAGAGAATTTTGGAGATGGATGCTCATGTAATTCTCCATGAATATATTTACGTGGATGAGGTTGGCTTCAACCTCACCAAAACCAAGCGCAGGGGGAGGAATGTAATTGGACAGAGGGCCATTATCAATGTCCCTGGACAGCGTGGGGTAAATGTGACCATGTGTGCACACACAATGGTGTCCTCCACCACCGTGCCACAGTTGGTCCTTATAACGCTGCCCATATTCTTACTTTTCTGGAAGCAACTCTCAACCTGCTTGTTCCAGATCATAATCCAGATCCAGAGACCAGATTTGTGGAAATATTGGTCAATTTCACAGTTGTGTACCTCCCCCCATATACACCTTTTCTGAATCCTATTAAGGAATTTTTCTCTATGTGGCGCTGGAAAGTTCGTGATTGTCGGTCCCATGTCACTTCTTCAGGCAATGGAGGAAGCATGTGGGGACATAGACGCTGCCTCTGTCCAAGGTTGGATACGCCACTCTAGGAGATTCTTTCCTCGCTGTTTAGCAAGAGAGAATATGGCGTGTGATGTGGATGAAGTTTTGTGACCAGACCCCGCCCAGAGGAGGGATGCACCTTAGCACTGGTATTTTAACACCAAACCACTCCACACTATTTATTTCCTCTAAAACTTCTATTTTTGTTTTAAATATGTTTATTATTGTATTCTGTACTAGTAACTAGAGTTATGTTTTAGAAAAATAAATATTCTGTTTCACCATCGCATTAGTGTTTACTGTATTTCAACCCCTCAATAGATTTCCTTTCACTCTAGAACATTGTATGGAACAACACATTTCAGATTATGAAGGCCAGAAGAGCTTTAGATTTTGAACAACAGTGTGTACATGGTATATCCAGAAATGTATTGTTATGCACAAAGTGTTTGCCATTTGATGAAAATACTTGATTTTGAAATGTGTTTATGATATTTTGAATGCAGTGTTTCATCTTGCAGGAGATAGGAGGCATTTTGCATTTTGTGTGCAATTTTTGGATTTGTGTGTAGGGTTTTAAGAAAATGAGACCTAGTTTCAGAAAATGTGTGTAAGCAGTTGGAATTTTTTTTTAATTTCTCATGGTCAGGACAACTGATGCAACAGTGAAATGGATCAGGCTGGGCTGCACTCTTAGACCATCTTCCAAAATCATCATATGATGTACAAGAACATGGTCATATACAGTGTCACAAATCTCATTAGAGATCATTGGCCCTTTGGTCCTCTCCCTCATCTACTTTCTCTCTTTCTCTCCTTTCCTGGATCTCTTATCTCTAATTCTACCTTTCCTGGATATTGTTCAGTGTTTCAAAACACAGGTGAGTTTAGCTTTGTTCTTGCCACCTGATTGCTTGTTGACTAATCATGCGTGTTAATGTTTACTACTTCACAACTGTATGTTGTAAGTGTTAGATTTGCAATTATTTGAGTTTGCTATATTGAATACCAGTGGTTTCTAAATGATAAGTATTCTTAACAAAAAGAGATGTGTGTAGGGTTTTGTAAAGAATGTTGAATTTAACACAAATTTGTTTGAAAATAGGTGAATCGTGCTTAATAGTTTGGCAAAATGGCCTTCCTTCTGAAACACTACAAAACGGTTTTGTGTTTTTGTTCATAAAACCAGTTTTAGAGTGTTAGTCATTCTGAAATACTATAATAAAAGAGGTCTGAACTGTAATATTCACATAGGAGCCTTCCTCATATCAAACATTGATGTCCTATTTCCTGAACAAAAAACCCCAAGGGGCATCAAGTCTAGACATTCACTTAGGAATTGCACTTTGTCTGGAATTCAGCTACGTCTTTAATACATGCATATCTTATAAAGATGCAATCATTTAAGAATGCTTTGAAACCCTTTCCGTGAAACTTCTGTGATCTTTTTGAAGACTATCTTCTGACCTGAAAAATGTTCGACTTCTTTGCATGTGCCTCTGTAATCGTATTTCATGTATTTTTTGGGCTGGCCTAGTGCCCTGAACTGAACTCGAGGTAATTACTCTGAGCAGTTCTAAAATATTCACGTATACTGTAGCCCGTTGTGGTGAAATATGTTTTTTAAATCCACAGAAAGCCTCTGAAGGAAACGCTTTTAGTGCAGACCACACTACAATGTGGCAGTGTGGTTATGATGCTGCAGTCGTTCTAGAACAATATTCATCTGAAGAGAATCTTAAAAGGACCTCTCATCAATGGGATGGACAGCAGGCTTGATCAATCTGTGACAAGATACAATTTAGGGTAGAGATAAATGCACTTAAACGACAATACAATAAGGGTGACTGTTGGTTTGTTGATTACAAACTCACAATTTGGCAAGGGGAGGTAACTGTTGATCACATTTCATTGAATTTATTTCAGAATGCTGCAGGTGCATTTAATTATAATATTGACATGTAACATCTAACTTCTAAAGGCACCACTTTTCCCATCTGCATCCACAGAATCCAATCCAATCAACCTCCAGCTACATATCTTTCTCAATACTATTTCCTAGTTTCTTCTGAGAAAAGAGAATTAATGTCCTCAGTGGCACTTTATTCCTTATGTATTGTTGATGAAGTGCTCAAGGAAAGTAGCACACTACATAGGTAAAAGGTGCCATCAATTTTAGATGCAGACAGATTGCTTCATTTTCAAAGAAGCTGCTAGCCTCTATCTGTGGGGCGTCCTTGAAGTAAAACCCCATCTTTCAAAAGATGTGTTCTTACCTGTTACTTTGACCTCTATCAGTGTGTTGTCCTTGGACTAAAACCCCATCCTTGAAAATATGTCTTCCTACCCGGGTGATTGCTTTCTCATTTTCTGTGTTATTAAACCTGCACACTTCAGCACTAACAAATACAGGCATTATACAAATACGGGCCTTATATAAAGAGATAAGGTCAGCATTAGGAGGGTTAATTCCTGAGTTGTATTTTGTAACCTCACAACTGGGAAAGGGGGTTCTGTTAGAAGCTGCAGCCTTCATTTAGCATATGTAATCTGTAAATTGGGAAATTATTGGCAGAGCACCAATTCAGTGACTTTAATGTGTGCGTTTTACAAACATCATCATCAATCATAACAAAAATGATGTACAGTAATAGTAGTTGGAAGGTGTCAAGTGGTTGCAACTGAATCATAAGTAGAGCTGTGTGTACAGTATTAGCTATATTTTGCAATCAATGAATCAACCTTCAAACCTAAGCCCCTATCAGTGACATTTCATTTGAAGGGGAACAAATTGCATGAAAAATGTCAGCATGAAAGTCAATGAGCTTGAGGGACCACCTAAAGATAAAGTTAATTATATGTCTTAGAAAGTGTTGTATTCATCACCACCCATTCTGGGAAAGCACTGAATACCTTGGATACATGCCAAACAGAGAAGATGGAACTGTACTGGAGTTCCATTCCTCTTAGACAAGAATTCCATTGTTCTGTCCCGTCTATTTTAAATTCTGATGAATCTAATAATTCAAGGCTCAGCCTCGGGCTCGACCTCATCAAAAAGCGTGGCAGTAAATATTCATTGTGAAACATGCAAATCGCAAGTGCTTGATTACCCCATTAGAATGATGTCCTCTATCAATATGTAAATCATTTTAAATGGATGCATTTCACATGAAGCGCCCCGGCCTGGAGTAGTTGAGTCCTCCTTCCTCCATCCGGGTTGGGACCCTCTGACGTGAACAGCTCCCCTTAGCCAGAGTGACTTGCATTATTTACATGTTTGGGATTAGTTAAGATTCACATGGTGCTTGCATCTGATAGAGAGCTGCAAGATGAGGAGCATCACAGACATGGAGGGCTTTTAGCTCAGTTTTCTCTTACTGAGAGAGGGAAGGAATATAATGTGGTTCCAAAACATTTTTTGCGGTTGGGGTGGCTGGTCCAGTCAAATGAGCTGTTCTTGGGGTACTCGTTTTGTACAGTGCAATACACAGTTATACCGTATACCACTGTACTGATGCATATGGTGAGTAATGCAATCACTGTAAATGCACAGAAAGCAGCTGAGTGACACAAAACAAAGAACAAGGGCAGTTACTGTAGGCCTCAGTTCAATGTGGTTATGACGGCAGTTGTCAGTCTTGAACCATATTAATCGGAGGAGGATCTTAAGAGGGCCTACTATCAGCGATCTGGACAGGAGGCTTGATAAATCATTAAATCATTGTACAGTTATCTGACACAGTTCAAGTGAAGTGTAGCGAAAATCCCACTGATAGCACGGTATTTCCCCTCTCAGTAAACCTTCAGTTAAGTACAGTAAACCCACATATGTATTTGTTCCTCCATCTGTATTCCCCCCGGTCTAATAAACAGAGTTAATTTATATGCATATATAGATAATCTATATATAATCTATATGCAAGGAATGACAATGTATGTTTATAGTTAAGTAACACTAGTTATTGAATCTTTAACCTACAGGATCAGCAGATGAATTGGGCCAATCCTCTGAATATCCTTTTGTCAAATGCATTTTAATCATTATCAGGTGTTAGGTTTTTATTGAGCTTCAGTTAAGTCACTCTATCCATCAGTTCATTTACAACAAGACACTCTTCAGTCAGTCCAAAGGACTAATTCCCCCATGATGCCTCTGCGGTGAAACCTGATGTGGACTTTACATCGCTTCTTCTGGGCATCACCTGGGAGCCGTAGTCATTGATTGGTATTCTTCCTTTCCTCTTTCTTGAGATGCTTTCTCTTCTCCCAGAAGGAGGGGCAGTTACATACCATGGGGAGCCTTCAAGGACATACAGAGCCAACAGTCGGGTAGAGTAGTTAACCAACTTCGTAGCCGGTGAGTTTCTGCGGTGAATTGGTGTCAAGGCATAGTGTTAGTGAAGCTGAAAATAAGGATTAACTGAAGGTGTTTACTATACTCGTGAATGTTACAGCTTGAGGTAAAATACTGTAATGTGACCACTGTCCACATGTCCATTTGTGAAGTAACTAAGTTATTATTTTCCAGCAGAAGTGTGGTTGATGAATGCTCAATGAATTATTAATTATTTTGATATTGTTTTCCCCTTAGTAAGACCCATTCAAACACCGCACACCTGACTTTTTCAATGACATTTTTGCAGTAGTTTTGTTGGTCAATAACATTAAGAGACATAGCTAATTAGACAATAGGATGTGGAGGTCAACAAGCAATACAGAAAAACTTGCACCGTAATAAAGGAACACTCAGAGAACATATGTATATTGGGTTCTCCATCAGAGAGTGTTATCCATTATCCATTGTACTACATGTTGGAGTTGTATTCCAAATAGCATGCTATTCCCCAAGTGGTATTACGTTTGACCAACTAACGGTCCCCCAATTCAATGTTAAGCTCTGTGTAAGGAATAAGGTGGTATTTAGGACACACTTCGAACGTTCATATTGTGAAAAAAGTGTAGTTATATTTGTCAATGCATTGTTATGTTTGATTTGGACAATGCCATTGATAATTCCCCAAAAAATATGTATTTCTCACAAAGGTATAGGTTGAGTAGCATGGATTACATGAAACAGGGATGACATATTTCGAATAAAAATATTAAGTAATTGTAATCAGCCCGGTACGGAAGCCCTGAAGCCCAAGTAGTAAAAAAAAAAATTGGGCCCATAGAAGTTTATCTCGTTTGAACGACTTAGTAAAAAAAATTAAGTAGTGAAAAAAAAAAACTTAAATTCTGAAAAAAAAAAATTAAGTTTTTTTTTGTACTACTAATTGTTTTTTTGCTAAGTCGTTCAAACGACTTAGTATCTCGTTTGAACGGCTTAGTATCTCGTTTGAAAGACTTAGCAAAAAAAATTTAGTAAAAAAAAAAAAACTTAAATTTTGAATTTTTTTTAAGTTCATTTTTTACTACTAATTGTTTTTTTGCTAAGTCGTTCAAATGACTTAGTATCTCGTTTGAACGACTTAGTATCTCGTTTGAACGACTTAGTAAAAAAAATTAAGTAGTGAAAAAAAAAACTTAAATTCTGAAAAAAAAAAAATTACGTTTATTTTTTACTACTAATTGTTTTTTGCTAAGTCGTTCAAAAGAGTTAATCATTAGTATGTCTAATTAGGCCAAATTCATTATGCAGCAGCATTAAAAGGCCATGTAATGGTTGCTACAGCTCATTGTTCTTTGATTCCGTCCAGTGATGGGCCTATTATTGTTCATTAATAGTTATTTGAAACCCTAAAGCAAGGCAACCTTTGAACGCCAAAGCGTTAAGTCAGAACAGTGAGCAATCGGCTGAATAGTAGCACGTTGGCAAGGTGAGGACGCATCAAGTGTGCCATGACATTTTGCTCAAATGATAAAACATTGTATGTAAT
>JACXGI010017318.1:0-14685 GCA_016801175.1 Esox masquinongy
ATATTTTGAACAGGTGTTTGAAATCATAAAAAGGCTAAATGTCCAATAGTTAACGGAATAAGGAATGTTCATTTGTGGAGGGACCAGCTTTTTGAAGCCCTGCTTTTAGGAGGTGGATATCCAGTCTGGCTTTGGTTTACTGTAGTTGGGTAAGAGTGATTTGTTCCTCTGCCAGATTAATCTGTACTTCTGCTCTTTTGGTTTCTCGTTTACAAAGTGACTCACAAGCGCCATCATATTTGTTAGGCAAAGAACGCTTCCAGCTTCTTTTCGGAGTTCCTGTGGCAGTAATTACTGGTTCTAGGAGTGAGAATCTACTGACTTCCTCAATGACTGGTTCATCTCTGATGATTGTGTAAATGTAATTAATATACAGTGCTAAATGAATTACTTTTGTTTGATATTGACAACTGTTTGGGGGATTATGTTATGGGGACATTATCATATATTTATTTCATTTTACAGTTCTGACAGGCATAATAGGTAGCCTAATGTCTACTTTATCTACTTCCTCATTGTAACAAATCAAGTGCAAAATATGAATCAATGTATATACTGTATTCTACATGATGCAAATGTCGAATTATCTTACAAATTTTTAAGTTTTATTACATTTTGTTCCTGAAATCCACCCTTCTGCTGGGATCATCCAGTTATCATGGATCAAAGGGATTCCAATCCTACTGAAATTTTTTGAACAGCACATACTGGAGGTTTAGATCCAGATCATGACCAAGATTGGATTACGTGATCTAATCCGATTTCAGAATCCCTTTTTTCTTTTGAACAACCTATTTTCAAGATTTGATCCAATCCGAAAGCCGAAATCTGCTCAGATTACTTCTGAACAACTGGGCCCAGGTGTGGGCCATCAGCCCCTCCCAGCTCACCTGGAGAGGTGTGAAACTTTTGAGTAAACTGGAATGTAAAGAAATCTATAATATAGTGGACATTTATCTGTAGTGTTTGGATTTTCCTTGTTCCCCATAGAAGGGTGAATGTTCTAATATGCTTTACTTTACTGTATGGGTTATGGATTAAAGTTCACCAGAACGTTGTTGAATGTTTGTGTTGCCAGGCTGACAAGAACAGTTGGCAACGCCCAATCCATTACACATTGGTTAAGTGGGATAGTTTTCTGTCCTTTGTGCTCATTGTGTTTGCCAAGGTAAAGTAATGCTATTGAATATTTTGGGATGTGTTTTATAAATGTCTGCTGTTTGGATGAATAGTAATGTCTCAAACAGTTATTTGAGTCTGTTCTGTGTAATGAATCCTCCCGACACATTGTGTTGTATTACAGTTTAGGAATATATTGTTAACGGATACTCATAGCACATGTGTGTTTTAGATACTAATGTTATTCTTTGTAACTGTTTATACAATTTAGGAGGTCATTGAATATTGCTGGTGTGTAACTATGAAATGTATTGTAACTTTATTACTTGATCTAAATAAATTGTGTTACTTTGAAATATAGATTATGATGTCATTCCTCGTTCATCTACAGCAGGGCTGCCCAACCCTGTTCCTGTGTTCATAGAGAGACTGGTACTTACACACGCATACTTCAGAAATGACCAGACTAGTGAATCCCTGAGTCCTGGATTGCTACACAACTGATTTCTGTTCTTGACTGATGAGAAGCTGCCTTTTAAAGGCATTGTTGTAGGCCCAGGAATATGCCTGGACTGGTAATCTGGCATACAGGGAAATGCCCAATGGGCCGAGGCATATTTGGAGCTGACTTAATATACATATTTTTTTATTGTTCAATAACGGGCCCGTAAAGCAGGGACGGAGGCACATTGGTTCATTTTCTATACTGGCAATGGGCTGGCCCAGTCACATCCCAGTCACATCACTTACTAGGCCCCTCCCACCGTGGCTCAGAGCCAAAAATCTGTGGCTGAGGGCGTAAAAATGGACACACAAAAGCACAAGGTCAAGGGGGATGCGGAGAAGTTGCTGGCCAAAATCTGGATCACTGACATATTTGCTGCAGTAGCTTCATTATCTACAGAACCCAACACTAGTGATGGGAAATTAAGGCTTTCTGGAGCATTCGAGGCTTCCGTCTAATTGGGCCGAAAAACAGTTCCTTCTCTCGAGGCTTTTAAACTCACTGCACAGTGGTGTCTTCTGCTGGTGAGGAAAAATATCACGTTTAATGTTCATATGGAAGTCTTTTTCCATAGTATCCCAAAAGACTTCCTGGTGCAGTGGTTAGACGTGGGCATTGTGAAGGGGAATTAAACAGCGGGGTCGTACCCAACATTCATCTTGCCTTTCCAGATAGCTTTTTTAATCTGTGCATCCGTTCAAATGTTTTCGGACTATAAAGGCAAGAGTGTGATAAGATGCACTAAATGAAACGAGTTATAAGAACAACAGTAAACTCTATCGTTTGAACTAAAAGCGTTTGTTAAAGCTCAGCCAGAATCGAACTCACACCACTACATTAGTGATTATGAGTCCACAACGCTACCGGTTAAACCATCGCTGGGTTGAAAATGCGGGCAACTTTATTTCTTTAAATTACTAAATAAGGTGACCAGTAGAGGGGAGTGTTGAAGTGTCAGGCATCAAACAACGAAAAAAGCCTGCATTTTATAAGAGGCTTTGGAGAAAGCATGTGATCCAACGAAGCTTCGGACAACATCAGTCAGTGTTGTTACAACAATGCTAGCCTCAGACGGCTGCGGCCTTTTCACATGGATCAGACTGGGTGTAAATTTCAAAGCAAGACTGAGGATTTTGTTCAATAAGCTTTCCAACACAGTGCACAGCAGGGACATCTGCTGGACAAAATGTAACGTGACATGTTTGATTTAGGCGTATTGTATTTAGCCAGCAGCGGTGTATTTGAAGTAATGGTAAGGATGAACAAATAATGAAGATCATTGAAAAGCGTAACCTCAATAAAACTGGAATTTGTGGAGGGAGAAAGGATGACATTTCACGTTCAACAAAATCGTATTAACTACATCAGGAAGAATCAAACCCGTGACCATGTGAACAGCTATCTGCAGTAATATGGTTGCGCCAGAGTCTTAGATGTGTTGCTTTGGTATTTGTGCACTGTGGGGTGTTGCGTTCCTGTTTGAAAATAACTTGTCAAACTAAACTTCGGACGTCATCGATCGTGTGATATTACAGTAAAACATCTTTCAGTTTTAGTCAGATTCATACAATTTGAATAATGATTGAGCCATTTAAGCCAACAAAATGCCCTTATGTTTTAGTCTCATTTTAGTCCAATCACAGTTATTGCCTCATTAACCTATAGAAGCCTAAACATATCACCATATCAAACATCCTCAGGCTAATGGGACATATCATAATGTTTCGCTTACAATGTTGATATTGCCTACAATTAGGCCCAGGGACATCGCTAAACCTATTTTAGGGGGCTTAGCGCTGGAAAGCAACGGTACGTTTTGCTAATCAATATACACTTTGAGCTAGCCCACCACCATTTTTTATAGAAATGTATGAAGGTTAAAACATTTTTTGAGGTCTTTAAAATGTCATGTATGGAAATTGTTTAGGCAAGTTGCAGTTTGTGAATTTGGACTTGCCCAGCTGTCCGGACGTCATGTAATATCAAAGAGATCAGTCTGTTTTTTCTTTACCAGAAGGCAAGAAAGATAGCTACAACTTTCTAGTAGACGCTTCAGAGAAGACTAAGATCTGTCATTTGCAATACAAATAAAAAGCAATTATAATGTAATTCAACAAAATAGTGAGGTGGCCAATAATTGGGGACGGGGGACGATAATAAGGGGTCGTATTTTTAGGTCCCCTAAGTTACGTTACTAACCAACTACTGAAAATATTAATTTTCCTATTATTGACATGCTAGCTAACATTTGTATGTCATTAATAATCATCATAAACATTGATGACCTGATCAAATGATCACTCAGTACAAGAAGATGGTTTTAGGAATTGCTGTTGGATATGCCGATAACTGGTTTGAGATTAGTCATGTTAAATTCTTCGGTTTCAACGGAACACAGTTGCACAACTGTGCGTGTTTCGCGGATTCATGGTTGTTTGTGTTTGTAGTTAACATATTGCAGCGTATTCTGTTCAGAGGAAGGGAGATGCGGTTATTGAATGTTTCTTTTTTTAATTATGATCATTTTTTTAATGACTTCATTCCGAGATGAGTGGGCCAATGACTAAAGCTGTTTTGAAATTATTCAGAATGATTCAGAGAAATCTTGCTTAGAAACAGAATATGTACTGTATGTAGGTGCTCATTTACTATAAACTATAGTTGACAAAAGTATTTTGGCTACATAATACAGCTGTTTTTGATCCTTTTGCAGGTGTTGGATGAGGACTGTTATGACAGTCACATGGACAACTCCTAGCAGGAGGTATGGACAGGAGGTATGGACAGGAGGTATGGACAGGATGTGTGGGGCCCATCTGTAACGGGCATCACGTCCTATCTATTGTCCTTTGTTCAGAGTTGGTCAGTAAGTTTCTCATGCCCATTTCCTCTCAGGACAGAGTGGACTTTAATTTCATTATTGGGATAGAAAATAAGTCATATTAGATAGGTGTCTAACAGAAACTGAGACAGGTATACTGTTATCTGACCTTGACCAAAAATAACCTTGTTTTGATAGATTTTACCCCATTTGTTACTCTAAAAATACATGACGAAAATATGTTTTGGGGAGTACGCCCCCCCCCCCAAAACGAGGCTTAGCCCCCCATCCATGAATTTCTAGTGTCGTCCCTGATTAGGCCTATTAAATAAAATTGTAAGCGCAGCGTTGTGCACATTATGGAAGCCTGAAATGTCCGAAATGTAATAAGCCAGTGGAAAATGCGTAGTGCACACGCGTTATTGTTTGCGCAGTTTAATTAACTTGGATGAAAATATCAGTTTGTCAGAAATGTAAGAACGAAGGGAGAACAGATGAGGGTAGAGTTAAGGAATATGGGGTGTAGGAGAGAAGAGTTAATTTGGGGTCGACTAAGGACAGTGGGCGGGAAGGGGAGTGGGGTGATGGCTAGTGATGTGCAGTTCGCGAACGATTCGTTCGTTTTGAACGAATCTTTTTAGTGACTCGGGACTCACGAGTCCTTTTTTCTAGTGACTCGTTCAATTGTATCGAACGTTTGACAGCGGATTACTAGAACCCGGTCCTCCAGCTCAGTTCTCCGATCAACTTCTATGTGCATTCGCAGAGAAAAATAGATCAAGGCAGGAACATCTTAAAGACATGTTTATAACGGATAATTGAACGCAGACTATAATAATGAATATAGTTAGTTGATTACTGATGCCATGAAAAAAGATGAAAACAAGCATGGAGCCGCTGCCTTTGTCTAAGTAAAAAGACTCGTGAACGACTCACTCGGTCAGTTCTATCATTCAATTGCACGGTTGGTTCGTTCATTTGAACGACTGGCAGCGGAGTTCTACCCAACTACGGCATACGCTGTCAGTTTTACGTTCGCAAAGAAAAACAGATCAAAACAATTGCATAATAAAGATATTTTCGTAACAGATAATTGGACACATGGTAGGTTTAAAATTATTAACGTGGTAGTTAATTTTGATTGTAAAGATAAAAACAGATAAAATCATACACTGAGCATTTGCCTAAGTAAAAAGGCTCATGAACGACTGACTCGGTCAGTTTTATCTTTCAATCGAACTGTTGTTTCGTTCATTTGAACGATCTGGCAGCGGAGTCCTACCCAACCACGGAATACGCTGTTAGTTTTACTATCGCAAAGAAAAACAGATCAAGACAGTAGAAACGAATGCTCATCATCATAATACCGTTTACGTCGTGTCTTCTACTTAAGGCTCAGAGTAGGCATTATTGACTCAAACGAACGAAATGACTCGAATAAATCGAACTTTTTACTGAAGGTCTCGACAAGATCCGAGTCAGTAAAAAAAGTCGAACTTCCTATCACTAGTGGTTGCTAGGGCTGTGTTTCAATTTCTCAGGGAGACTGGTTTGAGTAGGAGGATATGATGTAGGTAGGCCGTGACCGGCCTCACACTCCGGTACAGTAGGTGGCAGTATATGTACCTTTCACATGGATGCGATCCGCCAACAACAATAATAATAATAAGAGGCAAAACCTCCTATCTCGTCAGGCTTCTGGGTCTGGTTTAAGAGGCTCTCCAACTGAAAACGGACAACGAGCAGAAAAAGTAAGAAAATTATAATTTCGTTCGCCTTTTTAGGGTAGAATAACGACTGGCCACTCCATACACGGACTCGCCAATTTCTGTGAATTCCTTCTATCTTGAAATAACAGATAAACGAAGAACTAACGCTGAATTGGTTCTCCGTCACCCTGTTTACCGTGGAATAACCATTGAACGAATCGTACACGGATCGTTGAGGCACACGAGGAATGGGAGACGGTTCTTGGAAAAGTTTACAACTTTCGTTGGTAAATAGTTATTGCTGTTATTTATACAAATTATTTATATTTACTAATTACAGTGTCTGTAAACCAGTAGAAGGGAATTAAGCCAAGTAATGAAAAAACAAAGCATTTAACTGCGTTTTGTAGGCTCCAACTCCATTCAGATTACATGCTTATTAGCTAGCCTAGCCTGCTACCTGTTGGTGTTATAGCCTGTTCTTCTGATTAGATATAAATACTAGTTCTGTAATTGCAAATCCATTGGTTGGTCAGGTTTCTAATAATACCTTGCGACAGGGAGGCTGTAGCCTGATTATCGTGCAGTGACTAACGGAAAACCATAAAATGCTGTTTAAACAGTAATGAAAATGTTCAATTTGGGTCACATCTCTGCAGCTAAATAGGTGTTTTGTTATTGTCGTCTTTGTACTCGATACAGTCAAGTTAAATAAAGCACACCTTAAGTATTTTACCCAGATCTGTTGTTCTGATAAAGTGATTGTTGTTTTTCCTCCATTGTGTTGTATTTTATTCCCATTAAACATGTTCATCAGTCATATATGGGTCTGGTTTGGTCTTTATTTTAGCAGATGGAGGACAAACCCAGCCTGCTGCACTCCTTCCACACTGAACCTAAAGAAGAGTCATGGGATTCTTATTGGGACAGTGGAGCTCAGTGTTCATTGGTGGATTCAGAGGTGAAATCAGAGAAGCTAGAAGACTGCAGTCAAACACTGGGGCCGAATGATATTAAATATGAAGAGGAGAAGAAGATTGGGGATTTACCTAATCAAGGTTAGAACTGGTTTATGAAGAGGGTTTTGACCCAGCCAACATTAGTATGTGGGGCCCATATGGGTAGTAAATGGGTCCATGGGTTCCATAATTGCCCCATGTTGTTCCATAATTGCCCACGTGTTTCATTCAGGATTACACCTGGTATTAGGTGGGCCCCAACTGGGCAACATATGCAAGACCCATGTGGGTCCCATCTTCAAGCTTTATGTGGTGCTACATTGGAACTACATGGTCTGAAATGGTGGGTTTGTCCACATGTTCCATAATGGGCCCATGTCAATTACCCACTTTATTATACACCAATCTATTATACACACCAGCCCTTTGTGGGCCAAGTACACATATTATTTTCCACTGAACATTATGCGTTTAGTTTGTTTGGGCATGGTTGGTAAATTGATTGCTCTGTGGTTTAAGGGACCATTGCAGTTTTGTTTTCTGTCTTCTCTTCTTTCAACCGTCTCTGATCACTTGAAACTGTGTAGACAACGCTTACCGCAGAGCTTCTCCGGAAAGCCATGGTCTTTGACTGAGTACAGCCAATAGAAGGCTACAGAATTGCCTCTCCTGGCAGAGACAAACAGATTTTGGTGTAACAGCTTCTGGTACTTGGAGGTCATATTGTCATTTGGTTTAACAAGGTTCCCAGGGATGTAAAACAGCCTCACAGCATAACAGATCCACAACTATACAGGGCCCTCCACTAATTTTGGGACCCTTGGTAAATAGATGGGCTGTGAAAAAAATCTTTCTGTTTTTTTTATCCTATTTGCCTTTCATTTCAATTGTGAACAAAAAGCAAACCTTGAATTAAAGTAAAACGGTTGAAGAAAATATGTGCGAAATAAATTAAAGAAATATTTTTCTCCAGTATCTGTTCCAGGATAATTGGAACCCCTAGAAATTCTTGAGTATAATCTAACTGATGAAGGAAACACTAATGAGCCAAAACATTCTGACCACCAGTCTAATATGCTGTTGGTCCTCCGCGTGCCACCAAAACAGCACCGCCCGACCAAGGCATGGACTCTACAAGACCCCTGAAGGTGTCCTGTAAGTTTTGACGTGGAGCTGCCATGGATCAGACTTGTTGGTCCAGCACATCCCACAGATGCTCAATCAGATTGAGCTCTGGGAAATTTGGATGCCAGGGCAACTCCTTGAACTCTTCATCATGTTCCTCAAACCATTCCCAAACAGTGTGTGCAGTGTGGCAGGGCACATTATCCTGCTGAAAGAGGCCAGTACCATTGTCATGAAGGGGTGTACCTAGTCTGGAACCATGTTTAGGTAGTTGGAAACCCTAGGTCCGGGTACATGAATATCAGGACCCAGGGTTTCCCAGCAGAACATTGCCCAGAGCTTCACACTCCCTCCTCCAGCTTGTTGGCTTCCCACAGTGCATCCTGGTGCCATCACCTCATAAACGGCCATCTACGTGATGTTAAAGGAAATGTGACTCATCGGACCAGGCAACCTTCTTCCACTGTTCCATAGTTCAGTTCTGACACTTGTGTGCTCGTTGTAAGTAGTTGTCATGGTGGACAGGGGTCATCATGGGCACTCTGACCAGTTGGTGTCTACGCAGCCCCATACACAGCAGGGTGTGATGCACTGTGTTGTGACACATTCCTCCCGTAACCATGATTAAAATGTTCTGTGACTTGTGCCACAGTAGACCTGTCGGTTCTGACCAGATGGGATAGCCTTGGGCACCCAACACCCTGTCGCAGGTTTATTCTTTGTTCCTCCTCGGACCACTTTTGGTAGGTACTCACCACTGCTGACTGGGAGTACCCCACAAGCCTTGCCGTTTCAGAGGTGCTCTGACCCAGTCGTCTGGCCCTAAAAATGTGTCCCTTTTCACAGTAGCACAGGTCTTTACTCCTGCCCATTTTTCCTGTATCCAACAAGTTCACTACAAGAACTGATTTTTCACCTACCATCTAATCTAGCCAGACCTTGTCATGTGCTCTTGTTAGGAGATGATCAACATTATTCTCTTCACCTGTCAGTGGTCGTAATGTTTTGGCTCATCAGTGTATGCCCATACTTATGTTTTCAAGTTCACCTGATCCCCAAACACATTGTTCTTGTGTTCGCTAGATCCACTTACCGGTTGCATGAGGTGATGGGTTCCCGATGACCTCCAGTAGAGTTTCTGACTTGCAATTATTTTGCATACTTTATGTACAAAATAAACACAAAATTGTGGCTGTACATTAGTATATCACAGGCGCTTATGTTTGTGATTTGGTGGCAGCAGAGTCTTTCTTCTGGCTATCCTTCCAAATAACTTGTTGGAAGGTACCTGCCTTCCAATAACTATCTTTATAGCCCTATCCTGATTTATTTTTATTTTTTAATGATCAAAAATGTCACTGTTGTTTATCAACTAAGTGTTTTGTTACCCTGTGTGACAGTTTTTGGAGGGCACTGAATGAATAAAAACATTGGCAATATGTTGTTACGCCTGGGCAAAATTTGAAATCGTTTTCAGAAAATGTTCACATATATCACTCTTGAAATAGTGACATTGATCTTTAATGTAATCTACTAACTGCATTGATAGTGTTACTGAACTAACTAACTTTTCTGATATTAATCACACAGATGAGTTTGCTGAAGTTGATACATTTCCTACACATGGAGAGCTACAACAGGAAGATTACAGAGATAAGAAGTCTGACCCCAGCCACCATTGTGGAAAACACTTTCTTTCTATATCACTGCTAAAAAGACGTATTATCATACACACAGGAGAGAAGCCATACTCGTGTTCTGACTGTGGGAAGTGTTTCTCTAAATTAGGTAACCTTATGTCTCACCAGCGCATACATACTGGAGAGAAGTCATACTCCTGTTCTGACTGTGGGAAGAGTTTCTCTCGTTCAGGCCGCCTTATTATTCACCAGCGCGTACACACTGGAGAGAAGCCTTACTCCTGTTCTGACTGTGGGAAGAGTTTCTCTCAACTAGGTAGCCTTAAAACTCACCAGCGCATACACACTGGAGAGAAGCCATACTCCTGTCCTGACTGTGGGAATAGTTTCTCTAGTCGACGTAGCCGTGTTGTTCACCAGAGAAAACATACTGGAGAGAAGCCTTACTCCTGTTCTGAATGTGGGAAGAGTTTCTCTCAACTAGATAGCCTTAAAACTCACCAGCGCATACACACTGGAGAGAAGCCATACTCCTGTCCTGACTGTGGGAATACTTTCTCTAGTCGACGTAGCCGTGTTGTTCACCAGAGAAAACATACTGGAGAGAAGCCTTACTCCTGTTCTGACTGTGGGAAGAGTTTCTCTCAACTAGGTAGCCTTAAAAATCACCAGCGCATACATACTGGAGAGAAGCCTTACTCCTGTCCTGAGTGTAGGAAGAGTTTTTCTCAACTAAGTAGCCTTAAAAATCACCAGCGCATACATACTGGAGAGAAGCCTTACTCCTGTTCCAACTGTGGGATGTGTTTCTCTAAATTAGGTAACCTTAAATCTCACCTGCGCATCCATACTGGAGAGAAGCCTTACTCCTGTTCTGACTGTGGGAAGTGTTTCTCTGAATTAGGTAACCTTAAATCTCACCAGCGCATACATACTGGAGAAAAGCCTTACTCTTGTCCTGACTGTGGGAAGAGTTTCTCTCGGCTAGGTAGCCTTAAAATTCACCAACTTCATTGATATAGCACAGTGCATACATGCAATTCAATGTGCTTTAAAATGAAGAGAAACATAAAAATGCAATAGAATAAAAAAACAGTCAGATTCTTACAATTCTGTAACCACCCTCCAGGGGGACTCTCCAAACCGGTATCTCAATCCTTGTACTCCAGCGCTAGAAGGAACCTGTCAGTCCCTTGTGAGATCTGCATCAATGTCTTACCCGGCTATCTCCAGGGAGACATTTATGCCATGTCTGTACATGTATTTTATATTGATCCTTGACGAGTTACAGTTTCCAAAACTGTTTACAGCACCACCCCGGTATCTCTATCCCTGCGCTCCAGCACTTGGATTAAGTCATCAGTCCTTTTGTGAGACAATACCCTGCATCGATGTCTAAACAGCAGCACGAGAACTTGCCGTATCTGCCATCCACAGATTGTTATATTTACACAGAGGTTATTCCTCTGATAGCACCAGAACTTGCATTACAGTAGAATAAAAACAATAAACCACAACTAAACATCATAATTAAACAGAATAAGAAAATAGAATAAAAAAAATAATTGGTAGGTTCTGTAATAAATTCTATGAGGAAGCTTTAAGAGCTGTAGGTCAGTTATAGGCGTGTGAAAACATTGTTTTTAATCTGGATTTAAAAATTGATACATTTGGTTCATGTCTAAGATCTTCTGGTAGTTTATTCCAGTTGTGTGCAGGATAACTGCTAAACGCAGCTTCGCCATGTTTAGTTTGGACTCTGGGCTCTACTTGCTGACCTCAGTTCATGGGTCTGTACTCTTCAAACATATCAGAAATGTATTCGGGGCCGAAAGCATTGAGTGATTTATAGACTAAAAGCAGCACTATTCTATTCTGTAACTGACTGGAAGCCAGTGCAAAGATTTAAGAACCGGAGTGATGTGCTCAGTTCTCTTCGTCCTGGTTAACATTCTAGCAGCAGCATTTTGAATGAGCTGCAGCTGTTTTACAGTCTTTTTGGGGAGTCCAGTTAAGAGGCCATTACAGTAGTCAACCCTACTAGAGATTAAAGCATGGATGAGTTTCTCTTGGTCTTTTTGCGGCACCAAGCCCTTGATTCTGGCTATATTTTTCAGATGATAGAATGCTGTTTTGGTGACCACTTTAAAATGAATGTTGAACGTGAGATCTATCATAACACCAAGAATATGCACTTGGCCTCTGGTTTTTAGGGCCTGGAGAGAAAGCTTAAGCCTCTTCTGACTGTGGGAGGAGTTTCATTTCGTCATATTAACTTACTAGACATCAGAGAATGCACACAGGGGAGGAGCCATAGCCCTGTCCTGACTGTGGGTAGAATTTATCTCAGTTATGTAGCCTTTAAACTCACCAGCTCATACATGCTAGAGAGAAGCCTTACTCCTGTTCTGAATTTGGGAAGAGTTTCAATCGTCTTGTCTCCCTCAACACACATCAGAGGATTCATAGTACTGGATAACACTACTTTTGAATGTAGGAAGTTCCTTTTGACTATCTTAACTTACTATTCATCGTAGAGTACCGAAGGAACTGAAAAATGTAAATTCCAGATATATTTACTACCCATTCAATGAGCCTTTATTTTATAGTGTATCCATTCAGAAGTGCTCTGCCGTTTAAAAGTTTGGGGTCACTTAGAAAGGTCATTGTTTTCCAAGGAAACATACATTAATTGAGTTTGAGTAGGAAATATAGCAAAATTATTGTCATTGACATGGTTAGAAATAATGATTCTTAATTGAAATAACAATTGTCTTTAAAACTTTGCTTTTGTCAAAGAATCCTTAATTAGCAGCAATTACAGCCTTGCAGACCTTTGGCATTCTAGTTGTTGGGCACATCTTACGTACCATACGGTCAAGCTGCTCCCACAACAGCTCAATAGGGTTGAGATCCGGTGACTCTGCTGGCCACTCCATTATAGACAGAATACCAGCTGACTGCTTCTTCTCTTAAAAGTTCTTGCATAGTTTGGAGCTGTGCTTTGGGTCATTGTCCTGTTATAGGAGGAAATTGGATCCAATCAAGCGTCATCCACAGGGTATGGCATATGGTGTCTGTGTTCTTTTTCCCCATCCTAACCTTTTCTTTTTATTGGCCAGTCTGAGACATGTCTTTATATTTGCAACTCTGCCTAGAAGGGCAGCATCCCAGGGTCACCTCTTCAGTGCTGATGTTGAGACTGGTGTTTTCTGGGTAATATTTAATGAAGCTACCAGTTGAGGACCTGTGAGGCATCAGTTTCTCGAACTAATCCTTGTACAAGATTTTCAGTTTCCCGCATGGAATAGCCTCCATTTCCCAGTACAAGAATAGACTGATGAGTTTCAGAATAAAGTTATTTGTTTCTGGACATTTTGAGCCTGTAATTGAACCCATAATTGCCGATGCTCCAGATACTCAACTATTCTAAAGGCCAGTTTTATTGCTTTAATCAGCACAACAGTTTTCAGCTGTGCTAACATAATTGCAAAATGGTTTTCCAATGATCAATTAGCCTTTTAAAATGATAATCTTGGATTAGCAAACAACAGGCCATTGGAACACAGGACTGTGGTTGCTGATAATGGGCTTCTGTATGCCTATGTAGAAATTACTTTACAAATCAGCCGTTTCCAGCTACAATAGTCATACAATAGGATGCTCTTTTTATACCCAATCATGTTACTGACCTGTTGCCCATAAACCTAATTATTAGTAAGATGTACCTGGGTTTTTTTTTTTCTTTTGCATTTCACAACTTTTCCATGTTATTTGCCCCGTCCCAGATTTTTTAAAATGTTGCTGGCGTCAAATTCAAAGTGAGCATATTTTAAATGAACAATAAAATCTCTGTTTCAACATTTGTTGAGTTCTTTCTGTTTTCTATTAAATACAGGGTTTAAATGATTTCCACATCATTGCATTTTGTTTTTATTTACATTTTACACAGCGTCCCAACTTTTTTTGGACAGGGTGTTTTATTTCAAAAACAAGTACAAAAACATGTACATATCAAAAAAAGTACATATAAACGTTTATACAGTAGTGCATATCCTATTGATCATCTAAATCCTATGACATGTACTGTATGAGTCTTATATGATGTCATTTGAATACTATTTGTTGCTGCTGTTCTTTCTGTGTCCAAATGTAATGCATTAGATGTGTAGGTTAGATGCTTTAAACAGACACTACCTATAGACTGGAATGTGTCCACTGATGACATAGTGGGCTAAGTGGTCATGAAACATCCCCCAAACCCTCATGATGGATTATAACAGATAGATTTATAAACTCTCTCTTCTGGCTTTCTTTCCTGCCTCTATGCATGCATCTTAGCTCTCACAAACATAAATCTCTGGAGATCTTCTATCTCTGACACTGAAATTGGATACTCTTTAACTATTACGTTTACATGTCACATTCATCTATTGACTCTTTGGAAATATATAAAACAGGTCAAAATCCAGTTCCATCAGTACTTAAGGAAGAGAGTACTCTCATGTTTTGCCTTTGGGAAGAGTTTCTCTGAAATAACATAAAAGGTTTTGGAAAGAGATTAAATTCTTTGGAGACAGTCAGTTACTATACAGGAGGAGAGACTATGAACTACAGGTGCTGGTCATATAATTAGAATATCATCAAAAAGTTGATTTATTTCAGTAATTCCATTCAAAAAGTGAAACTTGTATAATGTATACATTCATTCCACACAGACTGATATATTTCAAGTGTTTATTCCTTTTAATTTTGATGATTATAACTGACAACTAATGAAAACCCCAAATTCAGTATCTCAGAAAAT
>JACXGI010017320.1:0-14682 GCA_016801175.1 Esox masquinongy
AGGTTATTATTTGACATACGACCTCTCTTTAGTACACAGGTTATTATTTGACATACGACCTCTCTTTAGTACACAGGTTATTATTTGACATACGACCTCTCTTTAGTACACAGGTTATTATTTGACATACGACCTCTCTTTAGTACACAGGTTATTATTTGACATACGACCTCTCTTTAGTACACAGGTTATTATTTGAGGATCCTAATTACCGTAGCCTCAATACCCAGACCCCGTGGGCAGCAACTCCACCTAACCAATACGGCATCGACCGGCACAAACCAATGGTGCCGGTCGATTTCCGCTTTTTTAGAAATGGCGTGTCAAGCGAAAAAGCCGCTGGACTACTTAATCCCCACCATCCTCTATCTATCTGGACAGGTACCTTCTTATTGAGCTGTTTGTGGATCATGTAGAAGATCTCAGCGTAGATGAGCAGCATCAGAAGTAATGGAGGCAACACCTGTAAAGTAGCAGACATCATTACTCCGGTCCACTGTGCCAAAGGTGCAGTTAGAAATCCAGTGTGGCTTTTCCCTGCTTCACTCGTTCTGCTACGCGGCTGTACGCCTTCCCTTAAATTCAGGAGACATCAGACGTCTTGGCCTCCGTTTTTGCGATACGAAATATATGGGGTAAACAAGGAAAAGAGTTACGATACCCAGCCGAAGAAGTTGAAGTAGACCATGTAGTCCATACTGATGACGTTCTCAAACTGACAGGTGATGATCAGATCATCTTTCAGCGAGCCGTTCTGCTGCAGTCTGCAGAGAGACGGAAAGAGAGAGCGAGAGATAAAATAAAATATATATACAAAGACAGAAAGAGAGTGAGATAGCGTTTTTCATTTTGAAACTGGGAGCATAACAGTTGAAAACAAAACAAAACAACTTCAAAAGAAGTAGAAAACTACTGGCATTTAGAATATAATACTACTATAATACTATAAAGTCAACAGTTGATAAGAGCCTAGTTACTATTTCATTACTAAAAGGACACTGTCACGCAAGGATTAGAAATAAACCACTATAACTTTACAAAAACAACATTGTTCCCAGACTAGTTTCGCTTCCTCATACATCAACGCAGACAAGGATACTGTAGACAGCTGGTTGATGGACGACACAACCGCAAACACAATACAGTCGTGTGGAGATAAATACCTCCAGAGGTTGTTCCAGCCCAGCATCGGGGTGAGGCCCACTATGAAGGCCACGGTCCAGCAGACCACCACCGCCACGGCTGCCCGCTGTTTCGTCACCACGCGCTTATAGCTGAGGAGAGAGTGGAACCGCCGTGAATCAACTCAGTCTGTGTTGTTATTTCGTTTGTGCCAATGCCTTTGTTGTTTACACAGCCGGGACAGTATGATTTCTTGAACATTTGCGTTTGGTTATTTCTATAGTTTTGTAATAAGCACTGACTAAATCTTCACCTGTCCTGCATATATAATATTCTCATAAAATGCTGCTCATAATACTAATATTATGAATCAGAGAAACCAGAATGACGAGGAGTTTGGTTTTAGCTGTGCCATTGCTTAGGTACCCGGCACTTCCACGTTGTGAGGACAGAAATGCTAGTGTGTTCGTGTGTATCTCTTGAAAACAAATGTGCAGAGGTGAAAGTATAGGTGAAAGAAAAAAATGATCGATCCCCCTTCTACGCCTTCACTCATCATCCCCCCATCTTTCCTTTCTGATGCCCCAACCTCCCACTCTTCATCTCTAACTCCCTCCCTACCTCCCTTTTCAAATGCAAACCTTTTCCCAACATATATTCCCCATTGGGAATAGTCGATAAGTTGAACGTCAATAAGGTGGATTCTGCTTCACCCTCCCTTCCTCTCTCCCTCACCCCTCCTTGCCTCCCCAGTCCCTCCCTCCAAGCACTGCAGCCTCCTCTCTCTTTGTTGGCAGTGTTTCATGGTTCCTTAAACTTGACTTAATCTCCATACCCAGGCACTGTATGACTGTATCAGGTCTGTTCTGGTGACAAAGGGAGACTGCAGAGACTTCATGCACCAGCACCATGGTACACACACACACACACACACACAAACACACACACACACACACACACACACAGATGCACACCAACTCACACACACACACTCTCATTATCTCCCTTTCCCATTCTCTCCCCGTTGTTACCAGTAGAGAAAGAGGCAGGAGAGATGTGTGCACAGTCGCACACTAGCATAAATCACACACAAAACACACATGCATAAAACACACACACGTGTCACGGGAGCCCAGCACAGGAGACGAAAAAGATCCTTCCAGTCAGGGAGTCAATGTCCACCGCTGCAGGGTGAGTCAGGGTGAGTCATGATGAATCAGTGAGTCATGTTGAGTCAGGGTGAGTCTGTGAGTCAGGGTGAGTCAGGGTGAGTCATGATGAATCAGTGAGTTAGGATGAGTCAGGGTGAGTCAGGGTGGTCAGGGTGGTCAGGGTGAATCAGTGAGTCAGGATGAGTCAGTGAGTCAGGGTGAGCAGGGTAAGTCAGTGAGTCAGGGTGAGTCAGTGAGTCAGGGTGAGTCTGGGTGAGCAAGGTGATTCAGTGTGAGTCAGTGAGTCAGGGTGAGCAGGGTAAGTCAGTGAGTCAGGGTGAGCAGGGTGAGTCAGTAAATCAGGGTGATGCCTTTGTTAGCATCATGTGACTGTTACTAACCAGTAGAAAAACTACGATGCCTAACGTTGAGATGATGACATAAGGACATTGAGTAACTTGGAGGAGACGAACCCTAGGTCATGACAAAAATCTGAATCAGGATATCCTTCGTTTGACGACTATATTTACGCTTACTTATACTTTGAAGTAATTGCAATGCCATTGGTTGACAACATTGCTACGCAAAGTTGACGTGCGGCTACGCGGTGACAGGTGGGTACATGATGATATACTGAAGAAGGACTACAACGACCATTTCATACACACAGGTTTACAGGTTTCCACCTTCACAGGCTCAGTCTAGATGCCTGGCGGACAGAGTGCAGTGTAGTGCAGCTATGTAATTTACAATTCTGATGCGGCGATCATAAGCCTTCTTAGCCTCTGCTAAAGGTCACAGCAAGAACCTGTTCAGGTATCTATGTTTTCTGGTCATGATTGATCTGTGCCGTTCTCCTGCCCTATACTTACTGGAGGTTCATTTTTAGAACATGGTTTTCTTTTACAGACCCGGAAACCCCCAGATGAAGTAGCTGAGAATGGACTCATTACAACAAATCCGGTTGACTTGGAGATGGGTTTTTTTTTTCTCAGCTGCTGCACGCGGTAAATCTGCCGCACACGGTAGAACTGGTCGTGAAAGCAAAATGAATAAAAAAACGGGGAGAATTCGGAGAATGACTCGGATGGTTAATGGCCGCATTAGTACAGAGACAGATGAGGCTTGATGAAAGCAGCGCTGGGCCGTGAGATTGACAGGACATGCCTCAGTCCGGCAGACCCTCCTTCAGCAGACTCAGTTTTTACAGTCAGGTGTGGTGACAGTCAGGTGTCGAGGACCGTGAGCCAGGCATTGGCCAGGGCCCTCCCCGCAGACACGCCACCCATACATTACCCATATTTAAATCAACCACGGGCCACCGATCACCGATTAATTCAATGAATAATATTTGACGACATCAGCATTACAACCCCAGTATCGCGCCGTCCACCAGCAGAACTGACCATCTTTCCAGAAAAGAGAAATTAGCGGTATCAGCAGTCCCAGAGGGATTCAGGACAGGCCCGCCACTCCGGACTCTGACCTAGCAGGAACTACTGTATAAAGGCAAATCCTCTACAGGGGAAGAATCAAGGACACTCTCCCTGCTAATGTCACTTACAGTTGTACTTCTGGTGATGTTGCCTTGTGGCCGAGATGATATCACAAATTCTCCTCGTGAGAAAATCGTACCTGATGCAGGAATAGGAACACCCCTCGCTGAGGTCGTAAAGAACACGCCAACAAACCCAGAATGGTATTTCCAAATTATATCTGTTCCACTTTAAATCTGAAAATGTGTGTGAGAAACCAGAGCGAGACCGGGGTGGTAGTAAGAACAAGGTGGCTTTGTTGTGCCTGTCATCTGAACGATCGCCCTCCCTGGCTGTGGCTCTGAGTGACCAGGCATACGTAACACAGACACACTACGCTCAACGCCAAGCCACCTCCGAGGTGTTAACTAAAAACACACACGCTCATCCCCCCTGCTCTAACATACACGCAAATACTGGAAATTTAAATATCTAAATTTGTACCGTCTACTTTAGATCAATGTAAAGGATTTTCAAACACGTCCCAGTGGCTTTCAGTATACGCTCAACACCCATTGGATATGATTGAAGATTCAGAGTTTTCTGACCCTATATTGACCCGCATTAGCAGCGCCATGGCAACAGGTACAATGTCCTTAGCAAAAAAAAAGGGAATTCCTATTTACGGTGCTGTCAGTAGCATGTAGCGAACTAAACTAGCACCATACAGACGGTGCAGACTGTATGAAACATCCACATAGATTCGGAGGACATCAAAGCACCAACATTCTTACTTGAAATGGAAAAACTGATCCTCATTCTCTTCCTGAAAGCGTCAGAAATGGGCAGCCAACCGGCAGGGCCTTGTGCTTGTCAGAAATCGATAAGAATAAGCCACTATTGGAGATGCTGTCGGATTTAACACTCCACTTTGAGTCCGGGAATATGGCCTTCGGAGGCAACGCAAAAAGAACACGTATTACCCTGAACAGGGTTCCTGTGGGATAGGGAGGCCCAGAGAGTTTTTCGGGGCTAGGGCTGGCCTGTGTGAAACCCGCTGTAGAACTGGCTTAGTTTGTTCAGCAATGAGAGGTTGCCTGCAGCCGAGGGAGCTGTTGGTTTGCAATCTGCCCGATGCAGTTCCACAGTCTTCACTAAGGAGCTGCACCAGCCCGACTTTAAACTTGCTATCCTAGTTCCTAACTGAAGACTCCCAGTAATTGGGCTCTGTGTATGCTCCTGAGGTCTTCCTATTAATCACAGCTAAGCTATCCAGTGAAATACAGCTTGTTGCTGCGTGACACAGAGGTTTTTGATGGGATGCAGATTTCCTTACATAGATTGTTGTAGGATCTGACTCAGGCAGTCTATGTTGGCCTTAAAGGGATAGTTCGTCCAAAGATCATATTTCTGTGACAATCCCCGTAACCAGAGTTGTTCCTTCAGGCACATAGAGTCATTTTTCAAACAACCCATTATTCAGCTCTGTCCCAGTCTCTAATTAACGTCATTAGCATCGTCCAAATTCATGAATGGAAACGGTTGGTACCGCTATCGCAAAGCTGTTAAGGGGACTATCACCGAAATATGTCCTTGAATATGGCTCAGATCCGTGGCAGTCCTTTATTCCTCAATGGATCGACAGTTTTAAGTTTCTATGTGTGTACTGGATGAAATGGCATGGTCTAAGTTCCCCAGGGGGCTGTCAACACGGCTCAGATGTGTCAATAACATGTGTCAATATCTCATGCTAAAGGCTGACGAAAGATGGATGTCATAATTGCACAGTTCAGACAGTCCACGGTACCACACAAGACATGCAATCTATAATCTCTTTACATTCCCCCAAGTCCAGAACAGAGGCTGGGAGAAACACAGAACCAGATTAAGATTATTATCTTTTTTTTTAAAGCACACTTTCCAAACAATGGGGACTGTGAACAGACAGACTTGTATTTTATTATGTAATGTGATTACAAAAGGGGATATCTTTGAGTTTGTACACAAGGTCCAACCGAGATTTCACTTTAAGAAGTTAACCAAACCCCTTCAAAAATTGAAGCGGCGCAGGGAGATCCCAGGGAGCATGACAAATGAACTGTTCCTCTCGGCAACATATTTTTCACATTTCAGATTCAATCAAGCAACCTATCATTTAGTGTTGCTCTAACGACTAGACTACCTGCCCTAAGAAACAACTATGATGTGTGATGATCTTATCTGGCTGTCTTGAGCATCCAGGTTGCTCTGGATGGGAGCATCGGCTAAATGAGGCAAATTTAAAATAGGTCTCTCTGGATGGGAGCTTACACTAAATGAGGTAAATGAAAAAGTTAAATGGGTCACTCTGGAAGGAAGTGCCTGCTAAATTAGATAAATGAAATTGTACAATGGATCACTCTGAAGGTGAGCATCTGCAAAATAAGGTAAATGTTAAATAGGTAACTCTGAAGAGGAGCACATTCTAAATGATATAAATGTAAATGTTAAATGGGTCACTCTGAAGGGGAAGGCCTTCTAAATGAGGTAAATGTTAATGTTAAATGGGTCACTCTGAAGGGGAAGGCCTTCTAAATGAGGTAAATGTTAATGTTAAATGGGTCACTCTGAAGGGGAAGGCCTTCTAAATGAGGTAAATGTTAATGTTAAATGGGTCACTCTGGATGGGAGCGTCTGCTAAATTTAATAAATGTAAATGTTAAATGGGTCACTCTGGATGGGAGCGTCTGCTAAATGTAATAAATGTAAATGTTAAATGGGTCAGTCTGTATGGGAGCGTCTGCTAAATGTAATAAATGTAAATGTTAAATGGGTCAGTCTGTATGGGAGCGTCTGCTAAATGTAATAAATGTAAATGTTAAATGGGTCACTCAGGATGGGAGCGTCTGCTAAATGTAATAAATGTTAATGTTAAATGGGTCAGTCTGTATGGGAGCGTCTGCTAAATTAAATATGTGTAAATGTGTAACATGTCAGTCTGTATTGTCTGCTAAATTTCAAAATGGTTAAGTAAATTTTGTGTGTATTATATATATATGTTTATTCTTTTATTGTTGTTATTCCTGTTTAGATCCCAAGAAGTATAGCAGCTGCCTCGGCCGCAGCTAAGGGCGATAACAATGAATAAAAAAAAAAAAAAATATATATATATATATATATATATATATATATATATATATATATGGTGGGAACTTTCCATAAGTTAATTAATTAACATTTATCCTTAGCCGTAAAAAAATAATTCAAGCTGCTATAGCTCTAAAAATATTAGTACTTTATGAGGCTGTCAGGTCCTCGGCAGTCTCACAAGGTCAGATTTATGGACCTAATTGGCCAACGGATTTGATATTAAAGAGTAATGAGCACTGATCCCCTGTGAACTACAGGACGTGCTGTTCCTTTAGGAGAGTTATGCTGAAAATCAGAAAACAGGATAAAACTGATGACTGTTCCAAGTCAAACAGCTTTCAGGGAGTGTCTACTGTGTGTGCATTATGACACACTCACACAACCACACACACACACAGATTCATACACACATAACTGTAACCCCCAAACCCAACCGTTTAAAAGGATAACTCTCTACTCAATTCCAGCCTTCGTCCCCTCATTTTTTTTTTTTATGTAGATTCAGGTATAAAGTTGAAGGTGGGCGGAATAGATCATAAATATTCATTTTGGGAGCAGGTGTTCTGAGTGCTACAGGGACAAGACCCATTTCCATGTGGCTCATCTCTCAGAGAAAGAAACACTGTGGGAAAAAAAACACTGTGGAAAAACACTGCAGAGTTATTTTAGATCCTCTTAAAACATTTAGGTTTTTGCCTTTTTTTTTTTAAAACAGGCAGGGACTCCTGTTCTACCTCCAAGGGGATACTGGTTCCATATTTGGGTGCCAGGACGAAGAAAAGCTGAGGGCAGAGTGGGCGCGGCCCTCCCGTAGGAGATTGTGTAGGGATGTCGAGCTTGAGCATTGCCTGACGTTAGGGTGGGGCATTTCCTCCGACCACTCCTTATTATAGTCTTCTAGTGGACGCCAGCTTCCACAGGACGGAAGTGTGCAGAGGAGAGGGGTGACATGGGGGAGAGTAGACACAAGGTGGGCTGCAGCGTTCTGGGTGGGTTGCAAATGGGGAGCCCAACCTTAAAAATGAGTTGCAGTAGTCCAGAGTTCACATGACATGTGCCTGGACTGGTACCTGCACCGCCTTCTGTGTGAGGTCACCTTGTGTCCAGGCCACTGCGCACGGTCCAATCAAATTTGGCCTTCTTGGAGGGGACTTACTGGGTAACTTTTTTGTCATTGTTTAAACTTATCCAATAACAACACACCGAGGCGTGTCTTCAAATGGAGGCGGAGCTCTAGCAGGAAGTGGCAATGTTATTTAACCGATGAAGAAGGTGAAATCTACTTGGCACTCTGGACCCCAGAATTTCCCAACAAGATTCAATGATAGTTCAGATCGGGTGATTGGGGAGGCCATCGAAGGTGCTCTGAAGGCAAAACGTGGCTCTACTCCTCATTAGGTTCTTGATATTAATATATTGTTATGTGTTTTCGATATTTTGTCCATCCCCTGCATGTGGCGCTTGTCAGCAAAGGTAAAAACCGTCCCACAGCTCATTCTGAAAAACATTTCTCCTTGTGCTTTCTCCACTGTGTCTGTACAACGTAAGATAAAAATAACCCAAACATTTTTCCTTCAGAAAAAAAAGGTTTGAGGATAAGGTTAAATCAAATTGGCATTTAATCTTAGTTATTTATTCCGACAAGTTAAAATAAGGGCTATATTTTGAAATATTATTCAAATGAGAAACAATGTCATCTAATGGCAAGTTAGCTAGCTGTTTGCCCTGAAGTAGCCAATGGTGGTGGCAGAGTAGATTTAATGGCTGCCTCTGGCTCCCAAAGATTGCGCGTTTGATCCCAGCGCTTTCGTGTTTTATCGCAGTGTTTGATAACCGTTTCAATGATAGTCTCTAAGTTCTGGGGGCAGCGGCACTTCTTTCCATGTTTTATCAGATAGGACCGTGGGGAAAGGCTGTGACAGAACAGCAGTGGGGCAGATTCAATCCCAAATGAGAATTTGCCCCAGTGATCTGGGGGCTGCAGTGCAGATCACCAGAGCAACCCTGGACGCTCTACAATCACCTCTTATATAAGCTCTGCAGGTCCGAGTATCATTTTCTTGGACCGGTTCAAATTAAATGTGTCAAAAACAAGGCTCCGTTAAATGAGAAGCACTAGAAACTCCAAAAAAAATGCTAAATAGGGACCGAAACCCATTGCAAATCAGTGATGATTCGCAACCATTGAAACCAATCAAATGCCTTGGTTGGGTGGAGCTCGAACCGTGCTGACTTGATTAGTATAAAATGGAGGGTAACAGTGTGTGAGGACGGCCGGGAAATGCTCTGACTTCACTGATTTCTGCTTCATTTGCTGAAGTCTACTTACTGCCACTGGGTTGTGTGGACTGTGTGGTGGGAGGTGGTGCGTATAGCACACTACTGGTCAAACGGAGTGAAACCTCCCTCCAGGTGTTTTCTTCCATATTCTGCAATGTTGCAAAGTAGCATTTGTAATAACTGTCTGCAGAAAACATCTGTGAACCAAGAAGCTTGCAGTGTTTTTTGTTTGTAAAACGTAACAATGCCGTTGTTTAATAAATATATTTGAAACGTGAAAACAAAACACATAGCTTCAATCGAGTGGAAGAGTTTGGGGATTGGATCTTGCTGCTTAAATTGTTTTGGCTCTTACAAAATGAAACAGGCCCCAGAGAGCGTTTCAATAACAATGACATGTGTGACAATAACATCATTTGAGGTATGGCTTTAATAGACTAGGATACATTATTAAAGCGTCATCGCATGTGACTGTCATATGAATCGAAATTTGATCGTAATCCAACACTGACACTACAGATCGCTGTTTTTTTACAAACCTTTCCCTTTTCTCACATTAGAGAGAAGAAATACAGTATAACCATGGAAACCGTGAATGATTTACAGCCATAAATATTTCAGTTCCAGTAGTGGCTCATTAGTGGTTCAGAAATAACATTATGGGGTGTGTCCTAGATTGGATCAGGAGAGCCATTCAGGACGTGGCCTACAGTCCTCTGGCACACTTGTAACTCACTGTGACGTCAACTGTGGATGTGCTAAACTGTCGGGAAAGGGACAACGGCAGACAGGCAGGTAACAGCACATGGTGAGTAACCGCATGAGAACCTGAGAGGGGTTTAATAAAAGACATGGACATCAAAGAGTCAATAATGAGACTCAGATATGCCAGCTACAGGAAATGACAAATTCCCAATCTCCCAGTCCCTCTGTGTGTGTCTCTCTCTGTCTGTCTGTGTCTCTCTCACGATACACACACAGGCCCTAATCTCCCTCACATACAACCAGTCACTATTCCGTCCCGCGTCAAAGTGGCTTCGTTAAGTAATGATTAAACAAGTCAATCGCTGTCTGCCAATATTCTCAAACAAATGGCAAAACGGGAGAAAGAAAAAAAGTGCACATCCGCTCCTAGGCTTTTTCTTCACCCACGTTGTTTCCCCCTGGCCTCTTTCTCCTCCATGCTCCTCCACAGCATATCCCTGAGCTGTTAGTCTTACCCTGAGCACGGCACAGATGCTGTGGGTGTGTATTGTTCAGGGGACACGTAAACCAGAGGCTTTACATTTAATTTGCATGATGGGAAATGTGTCATTTCTCTCACTGTCAATGGAGGCTGCACTCCATTCCACTGAAGCATTAACCTACATCCTCATCCTTCAAGAAAGAATGAGGGACGTCGTCTCAAAAACAGATGCCATCGTTTCTTTTTTAAATGCCAAATGGTACCTTTCTCCTTCGTAATCTCTGATTACTCTCTGAATCCTCTATTGTTTTTCAATTCCACTAAAACGTCTTAGTGTAGTTTAAATGGAACAGATGTAGAGGGGCAGACGAGGAGATGATGGCAGATATGTGATTTCCACCACGTCTCCACTCAAAGCTGGCCTGTTAGTCTGAATGATTCCCTTCATCCATCCCTGTATTCCTGACGACATCACAGCTAATTAGAGCTAGCTCTGTCAGCTGTGCTCAGGTAAACTGCTGGTGTTTCTGCGTGTGTGAGGGAAGCAGAAGGCGAGAGTGCTTGTGTGAGAGTTTGAGCGCAATAATAGGTGTTTGAGTGTAATATTCTAGACGTTGTGTGTGAGTGAATGTGTGTGTGCGTGTAGGTTTTTGTGTGTGCGCATGTGTCACTGTAAGTGTGCGTGTGTGTTGAGCTGTCATGTCAATCTCTGCGTCTGAGGCACCCCTCCTCTCTCTGCCTACAGGGGCTCAGATTTGTGCAGGATCCTGCTGAAACGACACACAGACAAATTAATGCCAGAGCCAGGAAGGAAACAGGCGTCTGTGTGTGTGTGTGTGTGTGTGTCTCTGTGTGTGTGTGTGTGTGTGTGTGTCTGTGTTATGATGACCACCATTATCATCATCAGCAGCAACTCATCTGCTCACTTCCATCCATCACCCCCTCTTCCTCAACCCCATTCACCACACATCATCATCCCAACACCTCCTCAACCTTACTCTCCTCACATCTACCCAACACCTCCAACATCATCATCTTCACATCCCTAAAAACTTAACGTCGTCACCCCATTCTCCTCACCTCCCCAACACCTCCTCATCCCATTCTCCTCACCTCCCCAACACCTCCTCATCCCATTCTCCTCACCCCCCCAACACCACCTCAACATCCCATTCTCCTCACCCCCCAACACCACCTCCACATCCCATTCTCCTCACCTCCTCCAACACCACCTCCACATCCCATTCTCCTCACCTCCCCCAACACCTCATCGCCCCAGTCTCCTCACCTCCTTATCCAAACATCAGCATCATCACCATCATCCCCTCCCCTGCTTCATAACAATCATAAATCATCACTGTCACATTTGTTTTCATTACCTGGTCGGGATCTTGACCCTGAGATAGCGGTCAATCGCAATTGCCAGGAGGGCAAGGATGGAACTTTGCGTCAGCACCAACACGGTGCACGCGACCATCAGGCAGCTGTAGAAGTGAGTTTGGAGTCCGATGCTGATAGTTATCGCCAAGGGGATGACGAGCGCTCCCACTGCGATGTCCGCCAGGGCCAGAGAAACGATGAAACAGAATGTTGTGTCTCTCAGAGACTTGTTAATTTTCACCGCCCAAACTACCATCACATTGCCCAAGACGGAGAAGACGGCAATCACCACCTCCATGCCGATGTATAGCGCCTGGGCTGGGGCGAGTGCTTCAGGCATCCTTAAAGGTTATTAGAGGTCCAAATACAAGAGGACAGTATTATTTCCTAAATAAAAACGGGATATCTTCCAAATACGTGTGTGCGTCGTGCATCCATTCAATGTGGCCACTTCACTTGGAAATGCCGATTTCAAACATATTGAAAGCGCCGATACACATCCAGTCTGTAAGGCGATTGAGCATCATAGGAACCCCCGGCAAGCTTTGGCATGGTTATTCTCTTAATATGTGGTAGCTAGGATTACTGTGGTCCGCCGCTGTTCCGGTCCTCGCAGTTGAATACCCTGTTCCACCACTTCGCTTGATCCACCTGCGCTCGGGAACGGACCATCCTTGACCCGTAGTGTTTGTTACCCCGGGTATCACATCAACACCATCTTTTCTATACATAGGTTCTGACTAACCAGTTGAAAGGCACGTTGCAGGAAAAAAAACAGCCATGGAATATATTCAGTGGACGATACACAGCTAATCAATAGTCAGTCGGGAACTCGTGCGCCGTGCTCTTTCCGGTTACCGTTCCCGTAGTTTGAGTCGAAGCAATGCGGTTACCCAAAATAGCTCTCGGCGCTCAGCTCTCGCTATCCTTTGTTTTTTGTTCTTCTCTGTACATTCCCTCTCTCTCCCTCTCTCCGATGCTTTCTGTTATCTCAATTCAATTCATACATTTGGGAGACCAAACCCTGAACCATTGCTTTTGACATAATTCCAGCTATGTGAATTGCCATGGCAGGTGCTTCGGTTTTGCTTCTTGGATGGAGAGATTTTTTGTGTTGTGCGGCCAGGACGTCCCAGATGTCTCTCTCTCTCTCTCTCTCTCTCTCTCTCTCTCTCTCTGCTCTAACTGACGAACGGTAATTTATCCATGTCTCTTAGATTTTTCTAGAAAGACTAATTCCTCTGACAACCTAGACTAATTGGGAATGGACTTCTCGGTTTGCCTAGCGGCTCTGGTGTGGATTACATTGAGTTAAATGTTACTGAACAATCATCCTGGGTGTCTCTTACAGGGACAGCTGCTGTGATTGGTTACCCCTGTGATTGGTGTTGAGTGAGCGTGTCTACTCTGACGAGTGGGTCAATTGATAGGAAACTAGATGAAAAGTGCAATATCATTTTATGCATGTAGATAGACACATGCGATACATAGGCAATGAGACAGACATATGCGATAAATAGGTTTTTATTTTTTAATTAGTACTACGGACCAAAAACTTGGTTTGATACAATAGGCTACAACAATCATAATATCGTCCACGGAATATATTACCTATATTGATTCCAAAAGCGAAGGACGGTTTGTGGTGAAATATGACTTGGCGTCACACGATTTTGAGTGAAACCTCAATTTTTTCTTTTTCAGACCTGCATGCTTCTCTGTGCTGGTGGGTGCACGGGACATTCAGCAGCGCAATGTCCTGGAATCACCAGACAGCGACTTACTGTCTACGCTCTAGTTCAAAGATCTGGCTCCTTGACAGCTGAGCAGTGTGACTTTCCATCTTCCATCCACAGCAGAGCTTGTGTTCTCTGACATACACGCAGTCATGAGCTGAGCTGACAACCTGGGTTCCAAAACCATTTTTTTTGTTTGTTTCTTTTTCCAATTGCTGGATTGAGCCGGCTTGGCCCAATTAAATCCAAGAAATAGTCCCACAAACCTGTCCAGCAGGCACTGCAGGCCGGTTTATGAAGTCAGCAATATTTTTGTAAGTTTTAAAATGCTGCCTGAACCCAGGTGCAATGGATTATGCTGTACTGGTTGGGTTAACTGTACAGAGAAAGACAGAGAGATGGAGAGAGGCAATGAGAGATGGAGCAAGAGGGAAAAAGAGAGACAAAGGGAGAGAGGGAGCAGGTGGGCAATACAGAGAGGGGTGAAGGTAGTGGGGAGGGGGGTTAGAGTGAGACAGAGTGTGAGAGAAAGAGAAAGAGGGAGAAAGAGTAGGAAAGAGACAAGAGATGGATTCTGTGTGGGATGGGGACAGTACAAAGAAAGAGAATGAACGAGAAGGAGAGGCAGAGAGAGGTCCCAGATGGTATAGGCTGCACTGCGCTCTGACAGTCTTATGTAACATGGATACAGAGGCGAGCAGGGAGCTGAGCTAGGGAAGGAGGGAGGAGAAGAGATGAGCTAGGGAAGGAGGGAGAAGAAGAGCTGGGATACTGAAGCTGGTAGAAGAGGAGCTGGTTTAGGGATGGAGGAAGGAGAGGAGCTTGGCTAGGGAAGGAGGGAGGAGAGGAAATGAGCTAGGGAAGGAGGGAGGAGAGCAGATGGGCTAGGTAAGGAGGGAGGAGTGGAACAGGCCTGGGCTAGGGAAAGAGGAAGGAAGGAAGTTGCGATAGGGAAGGAGGGAGGAGAGGATCTGGGCTAGGGAAGGAGTTCGGAAGGGAGGTGCGCTAGGGAAGGGGGGAGGAAGAAAGGTGGGCTAGGGAAGGAGTTAAGCGAGCATGCTAAGGCAGGGCGGATGGCACTACCTCCAGTGGATGGAGGAAATGTGATACTGACAGGCACTAAAATGAAACACGGAAGGGATAACATAGCAGTGCCCAGGACTACCGTGTGTGTGTGTGTGTTTCATAGTGTGGTCAGGGGTAGGAGGAAGCAGGGAGGAGGC
>JACXGI010017321.1:0-14684 GCA_016801175.1 Esox masquinongy
CCCCTCTGAGCCTGGGTCCTCTCTAGGTTTCTTCCTAAATTTCGGCCTTCTTAGGGAGTTTTTCCTAGCCACTGAAATTCAACACTACTGTTGTTTGCTCCTTGGGGTTTTAAGGCCGGGTGTTTTGTAAAAGCACTTTGTGACAACTGCTGATGTAAAAAGGGCTTTATAAATAAATTTGATTGATTGATTGACTCCACTCTACCTCCCAGTAACAGACTCCAGACAGACCCTCTCTACACAACACCTGTCTATAGGAGTTAAATCTGTCTGGGTGGACAGGATAGAACTGGGTCTCATCATTCCTTGTCACCTTTCTGTTCCCCTTGGACAGACACAGGAACTGATTTGCTGTATTGGGATCCAATGTCAGCTGGCAGGAATCTAAGAGGATGAAAAACAAAGTCAGTGACTGTGTGTGTGTGTCTCTCTCCCTTGTGTGTGTGTGTGTGTGTGTGTGTGTGTGAGACTGTCTCTCCCACTGTCTCTGTGCATGTGTGTATGTGTGTGTGTGTGACTGTATTTACATGCTAAGAAACAGTATGTATGCCTGCGTATGGTTACGAGTGTATATGTGCATGTCTATGGTTGTGTGTGTACGTTTACATTAAGTACAAAGAACTAGGTATGACTGTGTCTGTGTGTGATTGTATTTCCTCACATGTTAAGAAATCCTCTCTGGTCTTGGGTTCAGCAGGGCGTTCAATCTGAACTGTAGTCACTATGGAGACAGACAGACTCATATATCTCATGTCCACATTAATCATGTCCACTAGTAATCTACAAACAGGTGACTAGAGAGATGGATTTAAAAAAAAATCCCATGTACAAAAAACTAATTTAATATCATTACCCATATGAATATGGACTATTAGAAGATACCCGGTACTAACAACTAGTTTAATATCATTACCCATATGAATATGGACTATTAGAAGATAACAGGTACTAACAACTAGTTTAATATCATTATCCATATGAATATGGACTATTAGAAGATACCCGGTACTAACAACTAGTTTAATATCATTACCCATATGAATATGGACTATTAGAAGATACCAGGTACTAACAACTAGTTTAATATCATTATCCATATGAATATGGACTATTAGAAGATACCAGGTAATAACAACTAGTTTGATATCATTACCCATTTGCATATGGACAGTTAGAAGATACCAGGTACTAACAACTAGTTTAATATAATTACCCATATGAATATTGACTATTAGAAGGAACCAGGTACTAACAACTAGTTTGATATCATTACCCATTTGCATATGGACAGTTAGAAGATACCAGGTACTAACAACTAGTTTATCATTGCCTATATAAATATGGACTATTAGAAGATAACATGTACAAACAACTAGTGTAAAATCAATATGGACATGAATCATGAAATAGCATGAGAAAATGAAGTGCACAAGATCTTATATTACTCAAGTATGTTTTCTTTTTCTTAATAACAGCATACTGCTGAGATGCTTCTATCATTTTCATTGCTCATCCTACTTTTTCCCAACAACTTTGATTCTGGATATAAGAAATCATAGTACTTGTCATATGAATATCTTTTCTTAATGTCCTCCCAAAATGTAAAGTATAAAATTAAATGTTTTTCTTTGATGAGGAAAAAAATATAACGTTTAATGATCTTAAAATTAATTTGACCAACCTTCCCCAGATATCTTGTCCATTTCCTTTTTGCATACATCCTTTATTTGATCTTTCAGTTCAGAGACTAATTTATTTACATGCTCAAAGGAGAGTGGATTGGCAGTTATGCTGGGTAAGACCTCAGATCCAGGAGAGACACAGAGATGCTGGAAACTCTACAGAGAGAGGGAAACAAACAGTAGGTTTTCAAATAGACAGAGAGGGAATTAAGTTCCAATCCATTTCACTGGTAAAGACATCAAGACGTAGCCATTACAGAGTATTGTAAGGTAAGTTATTGATGTCACCTGGAGGAAATGGATGTGATCCTCTGTGTGTGAGAGCTGCTTCAACTTAACATCTCTCCTCAGCTTAGCAACCTCCTGCTCCAGTTGTTGCAAGAGTCCTTCAGCCCGACTCACTTCAGTCTTCTCCTGAGCTCTGATCAGCTCCTTCAACTCAGAGCGTCTTTTCTCAATGTAGCAGATCAGCTCAGTAAAGATCCTCTCACTGTCCTCCACTGCTGCCTGTGCAGAGTGCTGTTAGGACAGGGAGAGAAGGGGGTCCATTTTAACAAGCTCATTCATTCTGCTCTCACCAGGAGAACAGACAGTCTGTAAATGTTAAAACATATGGTGAGTGGATTTGGAGAGGATTTTAACCCATTCACTTTTTCCACATTTACATAAGCATTCAGCGGATTTGCTATGACACTTGAAATTGAGCTCAGGTACATCCTGTTTCAATTGATTATCCACCAGATGATTGGAGTCCTACAACTTGATTGGACATGAGGTAAATTCAATTGATTGGACATGATTTGTATCCATGGAAGGGTATCAAAAAATATCTGCTGCATTAAAGTTCCCCAAGAAAACAGTGACCAGCTCACCAAGTGTGTTGGCGATTTCAAACTACTTCTTGGGGACCTTCAGTGTGAAGGGGTCTGAATACTTTCTGAATGTACTGTATATACAGCAACCACAAAACTCATCTTCAGAGAGTCCACAGCCTGTCTCAGCTCCTGAATCTCCTTTTCTCTCTCCTGGATTCTCTTCTGGCATATCTGATGTCTCTCCCCCAACTGTTTCTGCAGTGATATACATTAAGATACGTAGAAAGACATTTACCCACAGGATCTTGAAATGTTTCAAGATTGTAATATTGTGTGGCCTCATGTGAATTCAATGTATTCATCAAACGCTAGCTATGTTAGCCCCAACAGATATTATTTGAAAACACTGACAAAGTCAATAAGTAGTTCGCAACAAAAATCGTTGCTTTCATCTATCTGTTGCATCTATTTGGGACGCAGAAAAATAGTAAAAAGAAAGACTGTAAAATGTTGGAGGCTGTGGCAACATCAGTGGAAAGACATGCACAACTCAGTTCTTCTGCACTTTACATTAAATACATAACAATGACAGTCTGTGGAATAGTGTGCCAGTATGACAGTGTTAAATGCTTTGTAGCCATGACGACAGAGGTAGAAGACGCGTCCGAACCCCTGGTGTATCTAGGGGGTGTTCCAACTGTGGCACCACCTGAAATCTGATTGGACCACTGAGTGCCCCTCTGGTGTCACACCAAAATATACAAACATGTAACTTTCTGTTTTCTAATTTGGGGTACCAAACCATTTATCTATACTCAATTCCATTAACACAGTCATTATGGATAGTTTGTACATTGTTTTATCAACAAACAGAAAAACCTTCAAATTCAGTCAATTGTGTCTAATCAAGCTTTTTATTTCTTTATGGGGACCCTATTAATAAGCAGAGTTTTCAGGTTTTACTTTAAATGTCCCCACATGTACACACAAACATGAATCACACACACAAAATGGAAAACTACCTCAGTGACACCCAGTCAGCCGACACAGAAGTTCTAAAGCTTTCCCCATTTGAAAGGTCTGATGTTGAGAGGATCACAAAGATGAGAGGAACCTCATATCAAATACACCAAATCACTGCTGTCCAATTTTACTTTTTTAAGAGGACCTTATTATCATCACTTCAGTCATTTATACTGGACAAATGCCCAGAAATATATTTTAATGAAACACTTTTGGGTTATACACTTTTGGGTTTATTTACTTTCAGTTATGTCAATTTAAAAGAATCACAATCAAATGGTATCAGATGGTTGGTCATGTTTGGTAATTTACTTCAATAATCGGTTAGAAAAAATGCTTTATTGCTCCAACAAAATCTGCCACTGGACCCCTTTTATCAGATCTTGGCCCCTCTGTAATAATTACTGTTCTGATATCGCCACATCGTTTAGAAATCCTAGAATCACCACGGCTCAGAACGATACGTTCATTTACGATACAAAATATGTCCTTTGTGGCGTCAGGTGAGACAGGGCTGAAGCACCCCAAGGAATTAGCCTTGCAGCCCCATTAGCACCCCCAAGAATGATTCAGGAAAGCTTCGACGCACCTCAGTTGAGCGAACGGCCTTGTGTCAAGTGACCGTTGGTTGATGATCGTCATCCCCTGGCTTCAAGCGATGAGAGGAATTTGTGAATTAGAATTTCACGCTTGTTTTATTAAATGAAGTGGGCAGTAAATAAATAGAAACAAGAAACAAACAAAAAAGAAGACAGTTAAGCACAAACGTCCCTAAACTGAGTCAAAGGAATATAAATATGTTTTAAGATGAGACTTAAATGTCTCGGTGGTGGGGGATGACCTGATAATAATGGGCAGTTAATTCAGTCTAGGGGCCACAACCGGAAAGGCACGATCACCTTTTGTTTTCATCTAAGACTGTGGAATGGCTAAAAGGAACTGATTTGATGTTCTAAGGGGCCTGGATGAATGATACAGCATAAGGAGATCTGAAATATATAATGGAGCCAATCCATTTAATGCCTTATAAACATGCAACAGCACCTTAAAATGGTCCCTCTTCCTGGTACCAGTCAACAATCTAGCAGCCGCATTCTGAACAAGCTGCAAGCGTGATGAGCCACAAATTCCAGAGTACAAAGAATTGCAATAATCAATTTGAGATGATATAAGTACATATATAACAATCTCCAAGTACTTAAAGTGAGAGGAAGGATTTTAATTTTGCAATATTCCTCAGATGAAAAAAGCTACCTTTGACAACAGAATTAATTTGTTTGTCAAATTTTTAAGGCTGAATCCTAGATAATACCTACATTTTTTGCAAGGGGGTGGACATTTGTGGACAAGGGCCCCAAATTTTTAGATAGTTCCTCAATTTATTTGGGGGTACCAAATAGTATAATTTCCGTCTTACTCTCATTAAGTTGGAGAAAGTTTTTAGCCATCCAGCACTTTTGACTGCCTCATATCTTTGAGGCAGTCAAAAAGGGACTTCAAGGAGTTTATATCACATGGTTTTAGAGGTATGTACAGCTGTGTATCATCAGTACAACAGTGATAAGATATATTATGCCTACGGAGAATGGATCCCAAAGGGAACATATACAAAGAGAATAAAATTGGCCCCAAGATCGAAACCTTGAGGTACTCCACATGTGATCGCTCCCGAAGAGGAGGAAATATTAACAATATTAACAGAAAAGGTTCTGTCTTTCAAATAAGAATTAAACCAGTGTAGAGCAACACCCTGGATACCAACCTCTTGCTGGTGGCGATCCAGGAGGATGACATAATCAACAGTATCAAAAGCAGCTCTAAGGTCAAGCAAGAGTAAAATAGCATGATTTCCAGAATCACCGAACACCAACAAATCATTCAATACCTTAAGAAGTGCTGTTTCTGTGCTATGGTGTCCTCTGAAACCTGACTAAAAGTTGTCTAACACATTATATTCACATAAAAAATACGAGAGCTGAGAAAGAACAACCTTTTCCAGTATTTTGGACATAAATCACAATTTAGAAATGGGCCTAAAATTGTTACAGTCTATAGGGTCTAGAGTTTTTTAATAAGAGGCTGAACTACAGCATGTTTAAAACTGGATGGAACAGTGCCAGTTATAAGAGAGCTATATATTACAGACAAACGGCTAGGACCAACAGTATCTAACACCTCTTTCAATAGACGTGAGGGAACTATGTCTGTAAGGGAAAAGGTAGGCTTCATGTGTGAGACTATATCCATCAATTTTGTGAGGGCCACAGGCTCAAAGCAATGAGAGAAGCAGGGCAAACGACTGAATCAGAAGGCTCATGATCAGTAGGTGAGATCTAATTAGGTCAACCTTGTTGATAAAGAAACTCAAAAATTGTTCGGTCATTTCAAAAGTAACATCAAGGAGTATGGGAACATGGCTTAGTGCAGTGTTTATTGCACTAAACAAGGTTTTGGGGCTGTGTGCATTTTTAGCTATAATATCTGAAAAATGCTTTACTTGAGATGCTTTGACAAAATCTTGGTAGGATGCTAGACAATCTCTCAGTATTTCATAGGACACTTGCAGCTTTTTTTTTCCATTTCCTCTCTGCCTTCCTACACTCTTTACTAAGGGCACGAGTCTCACTGTTAAGCCAGGGTTGAGCTTTAACTTTGGGTCGCTTGAGTTTGAGTGGGGCAACAGTACCAAGAATGTCTGTAATGGTGGTATTAAACAGAGTAACTAGCTCTTCTGTACCCAGAGAGGAGGAGGTTGTCTCTGTAAGGCTTGTAAACAGAGAAGCTATGAAGGCATCGGAAAATTGCCTTACAATGGAGTGATTAAGTGCCCGAGTGTAGTGATCTGTATTTGTTTATCCAGTTAAAAACTTTGAATAAAATAACGGATAGTTATTATGATGCATATTTCCAGTTAATAATAAATAAGAAATTAATAAATATATAATATATTATCTATGCTGTAACTGTGGAGTTCCTCTTTTACCTGTTTCTCAGTCCTTTCTGCTGCAGCTGAGACTGTATCATGGCCTTTATGTTCATCCATTGTACAGAGCAGACAAATACACTGCTGATCAGTACGACAGTAAACCTCCAGTAGTTTGTCATGTTGAGAGCAGATCTTCTCCTGTAGTTTTGTAGAGGCTTGGACCAACTTGTGCTTCTTTAATGGAGCTACTTCATAATGAGGCTGTAGGTGAGTCTCACAGAAAGAGGCCAGACACACCAGACAGGACTGTGAGTTTTCTCCCAGTGCAGGAATCACACTCCACATCTCCAGGTCCAGCATAATGATGATCAGGAGGAGCAGATTGGAATCTTGTCTTCTTCAGATTCTCCACCAATTCAGCCAGGATGGTGTTCCTGTTTAGAACAGGTCTTGGTATGAAGGTCTGTCTGCACTGGGGGCAGCTGTAGATTCCCTTGTCAGCTTCCTGATCCAAACTGTCCTGAATACAGTTCATACAGTAGCTGTGTCCACAGGGAATAGTCACTGGATCCTTCAGTAGATCTAAACAGATTGAACAACTGATTGAGTTCATGGCCTCTGACATTTTTAAAAACACAGAAATGGAACAAGAGAACCAGAGATACGTTTTGTTTTCCTAGAATTGTTTTGCGAGAGGAGTGGCCTGGGTAATATCTGTGACTTCCTGATTCAGTGCTGAACTCAGATGTCAGATATCAGTTCTGGCCAGTAGAGGGCATGAGTGATCTACTACAGTTTTTTCGATCTTTAAGATATGGATCATTATTTCTACCTAATCCAGAACAATATTTCAGAATAATCTACAGAACCATCAGCCCCAAAGGTCAGAGTGACAGCTAAGAGAGAATATAGGTCCAGCAAATAGAGACCTCAACAGTTGTTGCCTATTTGTCTCGAAGTTTCTCTTCTCATCTCCCTTCCTAGATTCTGTTTCAGGGAAGAGCAGTAAATTCCTAACCTAAGACTATAATATATTATAATATTAACTTTGCTGTATCATATTGTCCCTAGATAAAATTCAGTGCCAAGTCTATTCTGTAATTCATCACATTTACATTTTAATTAATTTACATTTTAGTAATTTAACTAACTATTTTATCCAGATTGTAGCCAGAACAGAATGTTTAAAACATGTACACATGGCATAGTTCCCAATCACTGCCCTGGTCATTGGGATCTGCACAAACCAGAGGATGGAGTGTCTCTTACTGTCCCTCCAACACCACCTCACTTAACACTGGTATCCAAAGGTCCTCCTGTTCTGTATCTCTCCTGTCTGCAGGAGTCCCTGGAGGTCTCTGAACCATGCCTGTGAGGGGAACATCCTTAACTGACTTACTGCATTGAAGAAAGGGGCGGTTCCACAATCGACAGCTGACACAGTGGTTGAGATGTTTTTAACTCTGAGTTCTCTCAGTTGTCAATGGCTTCTGGACCGAGGGCAGGTATAGGGGAACCGATTGGTGTCATTATACTCTCTCTACAGGAGAAGGTGTTCAAAAGTTATGTCACTTTTGAACACCGTCACAATTTCTGCTTAAAGGTAACCTTATGCGGTGATGCATTTTCATAACACTGAATTTGTTTGAACATTTTACGTGAAGTCATTTTAAACAGAATATTTTAACCAAGGATGTCATGTCACATTTTCTCACTTTGGGGGGCAGGACTCATTGCTAAATGTGTAGGCGTCCCTTCTTCCTCACAAGTATCTTTCTTCATTACTTAGCCTACAATTGAAAACAGATTGTTTTTCCATGTACATTATAATCCATGACGTCATAGGCTATAATTGATGTTGTTCTGATAATGTTGTTAGTCTGTAAATTACTCAACTCTATGTTGCTTGTTTAATAGAAACATTGTTTTACACCGTACTTTCAGGCCAAACTAGGGAAAATTCTAAAAATGCTTTCTGATGACCAGTCTGGATATACTTACCCAAATGTTCATGCAAATTATTATGGGAGGATAAAACCACTCACATTAACTGATCTGTGGGATCTTAAATTCAATCTCCACCACCCTCTCTATCTATTGTCTATCTTAATTGCGTGTCTGGTGATCTTCTCTAGGGTCCAGGCTCTGGGCAGGTTCCTCTAATCCTGCTCTCATGTAAATATCACACAGCTCCTGGAGCTGGGGAGAAACCAAAAGGCTGTGATCTGTAAAAACATCATGAAGGTTAGACTGCAATCACACTACAATCACAACACCTTTATTAATGACATGTTGTGTATGTTGGTTTTGCATGTTTTGTGTTGTTGTAGGTAAACAACTATTTTAACATTACTAAACATAAAACAAAACTATAACTACAAACTATACATTCAATCAATCTTACTACATTCGGAAGATCACTAAAATGTGCATGCTGGACAGTGATTTCTGTACTGCGTCTCCTTTGCTAGAAATCCTGAGGTATGACAGCCCATAGCTAGATCAGGAAATAATGTAAATGAAGTACTGTCAGTTTACTGTGTTTGGACATCCCCTCAGTGAAATGCTTCTGTTGCTGGATTATCTCATCACAGAGGTGGTGGTTCTCCTCAAAGCTCTGCACAGAAATGTCTTCTGCCGGATCATAGAGTCTTTAAGTTGATCGTGGGACTACATCTCTGCATTTTCAATCTCCAGCTCATGAAGCTTACAGAGTAAGTACAGCAAGGACTTCCTTACAGAATACTAGGTAAAGATAATGCTAGGTAAAGAACAGGAATATGAGGTGCTGGAGGTTTGGCTAACGGAGGTGGTGGTGAATTACTGTAACCTGTGTCTGAGAATGGAACAGGAGATACTGGAGAGGTTGGAGAGACAGGATGGTCAGGTGTTGGTTGATTAAATGACCACAACACAGTCTGGTGGAGAAGCACAGACAGAGGTGAACCTCTGGGAAATCTCATAGAAGTGAAATAATGTAGTTGGTGGAACTGAAGAACCAGGATTGATCTAAGCACAGGAAATGAGTTTGTTTTGGATCTGACTTTGATTCATCATTCTGGTGTAATGGCAGGAAACTGTAATGGAAAGGATTGGGAGGAGTCAAGAATAGGAAGTGTCATTAATCAATAGTCAGTACAGTTGATTACAGCTAGGAGGAAGAGGAGTTAGTGAATGAAGTATACATGTCTATTTAGAAGGAACACGGAGGAAGAGCAGTGAGTGAATGAAGTAGGCAAGTGTCTGTTTAGAAGGAACAAGGAGGAAGAGGTATTAGTGAAGGAAGTAGACAGATATCTGTTTAGAAGGGCAGAGTGGGATCAGTTCTAGGAGATAAGTGAGCAGGTGATGACTGGTAGATATGGGAGTAGATGTGGATATTGAGAATGATTGGATGAGAGCAGCGTTAGTGGGGGCAGCTACTGATCCCCTTTCACACAGAAGATGCTGGGTTTTTTCTGGATTATTTCTTTCAGGAAAGAAATTAGCAATGTTTTATAAGGTAGTCATTTATATATAGAAATGTGTACTGCAATGTTGGCGGCATGGGCAATTTACACAGACATTGTGGTTTTTAGAGGGGAGTGTCACTGGTGTGAGATCACCTTCCGACGTGACGTTTTCTGCAGAAATGATAGTCAACCTTTGTTTTTGTCACCAAGTATGGTGGCCCCTGGTTCAATTTGATCCCCAAAACACAAGACACAGAACTAGAAGAATAAACTTTATTGTACAAAACAGCTCATGAATAAAATATATGCCATTAAAACCAATCAATCAATCAAATTTATTTAAAAGCCCTTTTTACATCAGCGGTTGTCACAAAGTGCTTTTACAAAACACCCGGCCTTAACACCACCCCTCACTCTACAAACCCTCCCAACTCGTCTCCTCCCCCCCAGCACTAATTCCACCCAGACAGAAGGTTTATTAAAATGGTTTACCAAAGCTCTTCCTCACAGCAATCAACCCAGAACAGGCCCACACCACCTAGAGTACTAAACTCAACACCACACCACACCCAACACCACACTGGACTCAACACCACACTGGACTCAATACCACACTGGACTCAACACCACACTGGACTCAATACCACACGGGACTCAACACCACACTACATTCAACACCACACTGGACTTAACACCACACACCTGTCCACACTACCATTTCTATTCATCACTGCAAACATTTTCAAAGTAATACGCTTTAACGTAACCTGGCATCCCCATAAAGGAATGAACCCAAAAGAGAGGTTGGCTTCCTGTTTACATAACCCTCCCCACCATAAGTCAATAGATTAAGGGGGTTGGAAACTAAACAGGAGCGTTACTAAGGGGGCGTGATCGATAAGCCTGGAGGCCACTAACAACAAACATACAAACAACCATAAACAGAGATAAAAGTCCTGTTCAGTCGAGTCCTCACAGACGGACCTCAACCAACCCACAAGTTCTTATTGGTGCACGTATCCCAGCATCCCCGTCAAGTTCTTATTGGTGCACATATCAAAGCATCCCCATCAAGTTCTTCTTGGTGCATGTATCCCAGCATCCCCAAGAATCCTGGCCTCAGCTGCCATTTGTAATATTGTGGTTTTGAGACACTGCCCTGCCAAAATCTACTATAGTGTTATATAATGCATTTTAGTAAGATAAAATTATAACAACAAACCTAACCTTATGATAATTACAACCATAGGTTATGAGTATATAGTAAACTGATATCAGCAGAATCCTTACTGTTAACAGCAGGTAATGTTAATACAATGTGCTACTACCATAGACATGTCTGTATTGTTTCTGCACTACGACGGGTGGCACGTGATCTATCATGATTTGGTAGTAAATACCTTTTACCAGCAGATGTCACTAGTGTACATTGCGTTTTTATAAGCCTTTGAATAATGTGTGATACAATTATCTGGAAGCCCCTGTGATTCAGAAAGCCTCATGAAAAGGCCATGGTCCATAACAGCAAAGATCTTCCTTCAAAACCATATCACGTGCCTCCAATCCAATAGAAAAATTGCTTAAAGCTGTGTATGATCCTGCAACTGCACTCAGTGTTTTCTGTTGTGGATATTTCTAATCAAAGAAATAAAGGCAAGTGTTTCTGAGTCAATGAGTCTATTATTCTGAATGGAGAGTTAAACAGCATTATGCAACCCTGCAGATATCCCTCCCTTCTGAGACACATAGCAGATACATACAGTACCAGTTGAGAGCCTGGACACACTCAGCCTTTTTCTAGTGAATGGGTAAGTCTGTCCATACCTCCAACCAGCACCACATACAATCTAACATACCAAGGTCAGCAGATTAAAAAAAATCTCTTCCTGAGATTGGAGAAGGGAAAACAGTTCTGACAAAGACGTATGAAAAAGTAAACTATATTGGATATATACACCGATCAGCCATAACATTATGACCACTGACAAGTGAAGTGAATAAAACTGAAAATCTCGTTATCATGGCACCTGTCAGTGGGTGGGACATATTAAGCAGCAAGTGAACATTCTGTCCTCAAAGTTGATGTGTTAGAAGAAGGAAAAATGGGCAAGCATAAGGATCTGAGCGACATTGACAAGGGCCAAATTGTGATGGCTAGACGACTGGGTCAGAGCATCTCCAAAACTGCAGCCCTTGTGGGGTGTTCCCAGTCTGCAGTGGTCAGTACCTATCAAAAGTGGTCCAAGGAAGGAAAAGCGGTGAACCGGCGACAGGGTCATGGATGGCCAAGGCTGATTGATGCAAGTGGGGAGCAAAGGCTGGCCCGTGTGGTCCGATCCAACAGACGAGCTACTGTAGCTCAAATTGCTGAAAAAGTTAATGCTGGTACTGATAGAAAGGTGTCAGAACACACAGTGCATCGCAGTTTGTTGCGTATGGGGCTGCGTAGCCGCAGACCAGTCAGGGTGCCCATGCTGACCTGTCCACTGCTGAAAGCACCTACAATGGGCACGTGAGCATCAGAACTGGACCACAGAGCAAATGAAGAAGGTGGCCTGGTCTGATGAATCATGTTTTCTTTTACATCACGTGGATGGCCAGGTGTGATGCTTTGGGCAATATTCTGCTGGGAAACCTTGGGTCCTGCCATTCATGTGGATGTTACTTTGACACGTACCTTCTACCTAAGCATTGTTGCAGACAATGTGTACCCTTTCATGGCAACGATATTCCCTGATGGCATTGGCCTTTCAGCAGGATAATGCGCCCTGCCACAAAGCAAAAATGTTTCAGGAATTGTTTGAAGAACACAACAATGAATTCAAGGTGTTGACCTGGCCTCAATTCCCCAGATCTCAATCCAGTCGAGCATCTGTGGGATGTGCTGGACAAACAAGTCCGATCCATGGAGGCCCCACCTTGCAACTTACAGGACTTGTAGGATCTGCTGCTAACGTCTTGGTGCCAGATACCAGAACACACCTTCAGAGGTCTAGTTGAGTCCATGCCTCGATGGGTCAGGGCTGTTTTGGCGGCAAAAGGGGGACCTACACAATATTAGGCAGGTGGTCATAATGTTATGGCTGATCGGTATACATCACCTGTCACTGATTTTACATAATAACAATTGCATATGATTATTTTTACGATGACTTACAGTTAAAAGACAGTTTAACAGAAACACATACAAAGCATAGATGCTTTATTTTGCCATCATGTCATGAACCATCCAGCTCGAGGTCTGTCATGATTTCTTAGGTTCTCCAAGCCTTGCAGAGGTCCTTCCTTGGCAGTGACCTGAAGTGTTCTGCCTCCATGTTGTTTCTTTAAGGCTTAAATACATGCTTCAGCGATTAACCAGTTGGAGTACATCAGTTATTACACCTACATTCTGGAGAAGGGTGTGACCATTGAAAGTTGCTGCAGTTTCTTCCGCTACAATCCAGCAGTGGCTGGCAGTCAGCCCCCCGGCACAGCTCCTGCAGCCAGGCAAGAACTTTCTCTTGGTCACTGGGAAGAAATGCCGTCGACCAGTTAAACCTGGGTCGCTGCTAGAGCCGACTGAGATTTTCAACAGGTTTTCCTCACTGGAGTCGGAGTCAAGGCCCAAGCCTTCTTCGGAGGGGAATGATCGGCAGGCATTTTCTACCGGTGGCCCGGAAAAACCGAAAACTTTAGACATCGGCGATTCCACTACCCGCAGTATTAGACTAAAGAATCAGCCGGTGATCATACAAAGTTTACCGGGGGACAGAGCCACGTAGCCACAAATCTGGGGTTGGTGCTAGCGAAATCAAGTATAGAGAGTACAGAGACATTGTTATTAACGTTGGCACCAATGACGTTAGGATGAAACAGTCAGAGGTTACGAAGCAGAACATAGCATCAGCATGTAAACTAGCTAGAAAGATGTGTCGGCATCGAGTAATTGTCTCTGGCCCCCTCCCAGCTAGGGGTAGTGACAAGCTCTACACCAGACTCAATCGCTGGCTGAAAACAGAGTTCTGCCCATTGCAGGAGGTAGAGTTTGTAGATAACTGACTATCTTTTTGGGACTCTCCCAGAAATAGGGCCAGGCCTGATCTGCTGAGGAGCGACAGACTCCATCCTAGCTGGTGTGGTGCTCTTCTTTTATCTAGGAACATTGAAAGGAGTCTCACTCCTATAGTCTCACCATGAGATAGGGTACAGGTCAGGCCACAGGCTGATAGCCAGCCTGCTAGTATAGTGGAGTCTGTCGATAGCATAGCCAGAGTAGTTAGTTCAGTTTTACCTATTGCCACTGTGATTCGTTCCAGGCTGAGAAAAGTTAAACAAGGTAGTGCTAACAATAGCAACCTTATTAAGATAAAGCCTTCCTCCACCTTGGTCACAAATAAAAATGACTGTCAACTCACATCTCAAAATGGGACTCCTAAATGTTAGATCCCTTGCTCCAAAGGCAGTTGCAGTAAATTAATTAATCTCTGATCATAAACTAGATGTTATTGGCTTGTGTGAAACATGGCTAAAGCCTGATGAATTTACTGCCCTAAATGAGGCCTCTCCTCCTGGCTATACTAGTGATCATATCTCCCGTGCATCCCAAAAAGGAGGGGGTGTTGCTAATATTTATGACAGTAAATATAAATGTACTCTTAAACACATCACTGGTTTTCATTCTTTTGAAGTTTTACTCATGAAAGTTAACCAGGCTGATAAATCGTTTTACATAGCTACTATTTACAGGCCCCCCGGGCCATACACAATGTTCCTCAATGAGTTTCCAGAATTCTTGTCTAACCTT
>JACXGI010017325.1:0-14676 GCA_016801175.1 Esox masquinongy
TACTCAGAGAGGCACCCTACTCAGAGCCCTGCGTCTGACCACGGGGCTGTGCTGAGAAGGGCACTATGAAGGGGACAGGGAGCACTCTGCAGACTCCAAAACAGACCTTAACCACTGCAAGATGCATCACATCTGGGAATCGATCAGTCGCTGAGGAGTGTGTGTGTGTGTGTGCGTGTGATTCCTACAGCAGTGCGTGACGCGACAATCCATTCTGGGATGAAACTCTGCCGAAACCCATTCTTAATCGGGCTGATCTAATTCCGTGCAGTGTGCCCGTTAATGCTGACAGATTTTGGCTGGGGACGCCACAACGATACGGAAAAAGTCACTGATCTAAGATACAAATACAGCTGGAGTCAACAGAGCTGTCCTCTCCGAGGGGCACTGAGTCACTGTCCAGGGGTACCAGATCGTTCTGGTGAATATCATACTGTCTTTATCATCTTTCATCTGCATTGCAGCCCTTTGATTGTGAAATGATGCAGTCTGGGTTAAAGTGTGCAGGCTGCCTGCTTTGTGGGATTTTCACCTTATTGGATGAACCACTGCGTGTGTTCTACATAATACTGTACATTTAGGGTGGCGAACGTCTTTGAAATATTTGGAATAACAGAGAGAGAATATGGACATAAGTTCTGTAATTTAGAGTGTTGTGAAAGTGCTGTAAAACAGCTGTGTAAGAGCTGTGAAAGAGCCGATAACTGCCTTATAAGACCTATGAAAGAGTTATATATAAGAGCCATACAAAACCTGTGAAAGAGCCGTATAAATGCCTTATAAGACCTATGAAAGAGGCACATAATCAATCAAATCAATCTTTATAAACAAATCAAATTTGTTTTGAAAGCCCTTTTTACATCAGCAGTTGTCACAAAGTGCTTTTACAAAACACCCAGCCTGAAACCCTAAGGACCAAGCAACAACAGTGTTAAAGCACACTGGCTAGGAAAAACTCTCTAAAAGGGACCGAAATTTGTGAAGAAACTTAGAGAGGAACCAGGCTTGGAGGGGTGACCAGTCCTCTTCTGGCTATGCCGGATTTTAAGAGAACAAGTTGTAATAATTAATAAATGCATTTGGGCTGTGTCCAGAGTCTATAAAACCTAATCCAGGTCAGAAGCATGACCAGATGTGGGGGGGGTCAGCAGACTGGCAGCTGGAATCGTCAGGTATCGTCTTCATCTGCAACAAAATCAGGAGGAATTTGGACAGGGACAGCAACGAGTCTTTTGAGCCTGGTACTTCGGAGGTGTGGGCGAAGACCTCATGTCCTCCTAAGTTAAAACAGAGCAGGAGACAAGGAACATTTAGAAAGCGCATTCCTTAGATTTACAAGGATTTACAATAGAGAAAGAGAACTGACCCTACCCTAGGCCAAACTTGTATGTAAGAGCCATACAAGAGACGTGAAAGATCCTTATATGAGCCATACAAGAGCCTTAAAAATCCTTATATGAGCCATACAAAAGCCTTAAAAGATCCTTATATGAGCCATATAAGAGACATGAAGGATCCTTATATGAGCCATATAAGAGATGTGAAAGGTCCTTATATGAGCCATATAAGAGACGTGAAAGATATTTATATGAGCCATATAAGAGACGTTAAAGAGCCATGAAAGATCCTTATATGAGACATATAAGAGATGTGAAAGATCCTTATATGAGCCATATAACAGACGTGAAAGATCCTTATATGAGCCATATAAGAGACGTGAACGAGCTGTGGAAGATCCTTATATGAGACATATAAGAGACGTGAACGAGCTGTGGAAGTGCTTTATAAGAGCTGGGAAAGAGACTTATAAGAGCAGTGTAAGAGGTGTAAAAGAGCTGTGAAAAAGCTGTGAAAGAACTGTAAGAGAACTATAAAAGAACTGTAAAAAACTGTGAATTTTACACAAGGCATTGGCAAGGCTGAAAATTTCTAGATGCTTACTGTATAGGTCAAAATCTGTCCCTGTCCTTTTAAGAAAACATAATTTACATACCATTAAAGGAAGGTAGGGCTCATGACCCTTGTTCTCAGGGTGTCACAGAGAATCACTTCTTGTTTGATACCCTCTGTCATGGAACCGCTTCAGGCAGACATGCAAATGTACAGTATGTGTGTTTGTGTGTGTGTGTGTATGTGTGAACTTGTGCAAACAAAGGTATTCAGGAATGTGTTATATTCCGGATAGAAAGACATGTGAGAACTTGAGTAAACTCTGTGTCACCTTTCAACTGTCAGGACAAGCCCTCAGATACTCCTACTCAGACAAGCTAACTTTACACAGACTGCCAAACTCAGAGAAAGATGGACAAGAGGAGGAGGCGAAAGACAGGAGAGGGATGAGAGTAGGAGGAGGGAGGGATGAGAGGAATGAGAGTGGGAGAAAAGGGGGATGAGAAAGTTATTAGAGAGGCTGATGAAAGAGGAAATAGAGAGTGAGAAGACAGGGATGAGAGATGGATGAGAGCTAGATGAGAGATGGATGAATCAGGAACGTGTGTGTGTCAGCGGACAGCTCGTTCTGTGACTAGCGTGTGAACCTGTCAATGTGTGCAGATTAGTGAGTTCTCTTTGTACAGCGCCAGACACCTGCACCTGCTTTCACTTACACACACCTCCAGAGTTCACACTTAGTTCAGGATAACTCACCTATAGTACACACACACACACACACGCATACGCAAATGCACACGCACACACACACACACACACACACACACACACACACACACACACACACACACCATCATCTTCCAGACCTACTGAGATAACTAAGCCAAAGTGACATGTTAATGACATTCCCCTCCAGCATGTGTGTTTCTGTGTATCTCTCTCCCCCTCTCTCCCTCTTTCACCTTCTCTATTTCAATTCTTTGCGGTGTACCTGAGTGAATGTAGCGTCTGTGTGTGTCTGTGTGTAGTGTGTGTATGAGTCTGTGTGTAGTGGGTGTGTTTGCTTGAGAATGAGTGAGTTAGTGAGTGAATGAGAGAGAAATTCCTACATGGTTAAGAGTGTCTCTCTCGCTCTCTGTTTCTCTCTGTCAAGCGCTGGAAATGGTAAATCGCTGATGCCGGAAAACAAATAAGAGTGAGTTGCAGTAATCCAGACGTTAGATGACAAGTACCTGTGCTACTTCCTGAGTGAGGTAAGGTCGTTCTCTATGAATGTTGTAGAGCAGGAACCTGCAGGCGTGAGTCACTGCTTTGATATTAGTGGAGAACCGCTGTGTCATCCTGGATCACACCAAGGTCCTCGGCCCTCTGGGTGGTTTTTGTCAACAAAGACGGGCATGCCCGGTTGCAGACAGGCTTTACCACGACAAAAGAGCAGCTCAGTCTGGTCAAGGTTAAGCTTGAGGTACTGGGGCGATGTCCAAGCAAAAATGTAAACCAGGCACAGAGAAAAACCTGTGGTCACTTGGGTGTTGCAAAGGGGGAAGGAGAATAAAAGCTGTGTGTCATCTGCACAGCAGTGATGGGAAAGACTATATTTGATTGGAGTATTTTGTCTTGAATGACTGATTGAAATATTTAGGGTACTTTAACTGACTGCGGCATTTTTGGTTCAATTGCTGATTGGAGTATTTTAAGCCAGATCCTGATTTATCTACATTTTTTGTAAGAGTTCTTGAACTGTTCTTTCTGCCTGTATCTTGAATAAAAATGTTGATTACCGGCTGTTTCTTGTCTCTGAGATTGTTCACAGCCTAGTTGAAGTTACCTGTGGTTTTCCAAGGTTAAGGTTGAGGTATGTTGAGTTTTTGTGTGCTCTAGGCTCTCTCTATCACTTTCTCTCTCCTTCTCTTGTTCTTTTTCTTTCTCTTCCTCTATCTCATTACCTTTCTCATATTCTCTCTCTCTCTTTATTACCTCTTCCCTTCAATCCATCTCTCTGTCTAAATGATGTCTATGCCAATTGGACCAAGTCAAGGCCTTTTGGCTTCTTTAGACATACTGTATAAATATGGCCGCTGTCAATAGCCGTTATGATCTACTGCCTGTGTATAGAAACTGGGTTCTTGTAGACGGTTCTGATTGGAAATGGAGAATTGGAAAACTAGAAGAAGTGATTAAAATTGAAAGGCATTTTGGAAGCATCGAAATAAAACAAAAATTAAAAAAAACATGAGAGGCGTTTTATTCTCCCTCTTTCTATCTCTCTCATTCTCTCTGTATTTCACCCTCTGTCCTTCTTTTGCCTGCTCTCTTTCATTTCTTCAAGGCATATGTAATCACTGTCATGTCTAATCAGATGGGTGTGTGTGTGTGGGTGTGTACCCAAGTGTAGTCAGTGTATGTTGTGTTTGTGTGTGTCTGTCTGTGTGGGTATTGTGTGTGTGTGTGTGTATTTGTGAATGAGTAAGAAGTTGTCTTTACACAGCAGAACTAGGTTAAGTATGGTGTCTCTTTTGATCTTTCTCTCTTCCTGTCTTTCTGTCTCTGTTTCAGTCTTTCTCTCTCTTCCTCACTCTCTCTCAGTTTCTCTTTCAAGCACTGGCAATGGCAAATCACTGATGCTGGATAAGGATAACTACAGTGTTCTGGATTGTTCTCATCACGTTTACTTTAGTCATGAATATTTCGGATAAAGTATGCAGCCAGCCTGAAATAATTACCCGAACACTTTCAATATTCATAACAGCTTTAAATGACTTAGTGCATATAAAGGGTTCACAATGCTTTCATAAGCGCTACGTGAATGTTTCACAAAGCATCTATAACCCCATGTCATCCTTTGTGAAGGGTTCTTAAACATGACATAATTGTGTGACAAGAAAACAATGTCAAATGTGACATAGACCTATGCTTTATGAAGGGTAGGATAAGCACTGTTCAATTACCTTTTGTTTGTATTTATGTATTTGATTGTAGTATTTTCAGTTCTATATTTTATATACTTTTTTGGAAGAGTTCTTTAACTGTTCTTTCTGCCTGTATACTCCTTGACTCTCAGATTTTTCATAGCCTAGTTGAAGTTAGCTGTGGTTTTTTAAGGTTTAGGTCAGAGTAGGTAGATATTCTATGTGTGGTCTAGGCTTTCTCTATCTATCTCTATGTCTATGCCAATTGGACCAAGTCGAGGCCTTTCGGCTTCTTTAGACATACTGTATAAATATGGCCACTGTCAATAGTCTTCATGATCTACTGCCTGTGTATAGAAACTGGGTTCTTTTAGACAGTTCTGATTGTGTTGGTTCTGATTGGAAAACAATGAATTGGAAAACTGGAAAACTGAATATAATAGTAAAAGGCTTTTTTGGACGTACCAAAATAAAACAAAAATCGAAACCAAGAAATCTGAAAAGGACAACTCTTTTGTATACTTTTGAATGATAGTTCAAAGTGGAAATGTTGAAGAAAGTCAAGAATATAATGTAACATCTGGAAAATGGAGGAAAAGGATCACTCCCTCCCTCTCTCCCTCCCTCACCCCCTCCCTCACCCCCTCCCTCCCTCTCCCTCTCTCCCTCCCTCTCTCTCTGTCTCTCTCCCCCCAGGGATATCAGCTTATCTGGGTTAAGTGGAATTTATTCACCACCTTCGGTTCAGATACCAGAGTCTAGTTTCATGGTCAGCTGGCAACGTCTTCCCAAAAGAAGTCCATCCTATTCACTTCAAAATGCTTTTTTTTCTCTACATCTGGCGGTTTGCGCTTTCCAGTGTCAATAAACTAAATTATTGATGAGTAATCAATAAACATGATCATGTTCATCCTATCAGATTACTTTGAGAGTTACTATTGATTTGAATCTGAGGTTTTGGCTCAGGTTTCTCTGAGCTGTTTGAGGGTAAGTGCTTGGGATGTCGGGTGACTTCAGTAGCGAGGAAGCCACTGGAACTCTCCGGGGTTGGGAATATAATGGTTGTGACCTAACCTCTGGTGAAACGGCAAGCGTCTACAGCTAAAGAGGCAACATCTGATATCCCTCAATCAAGACTGGCTGACCCTGAAAACCCCAGAGGGACACAAGTCCATCGGAAGCTGGGAAATGCGTCCTGCTATTGAACGGAGGAGCTGGGACAATCAATATTGATTAGTGAATTAGACCAGTCAGAGGTTATAACAACGTGATAATACGATATGGGACTATGATTTCTTTCAGGATGTGTGTGTGTGTGTGTGTGTCTTCCTGCAACTTGTGTGTTCATGCATGTGCATGTGCATGTTTTAAACATTTTGTGTGTGTTTGTGTGTATGTGTGTGTATACTCTATGTGTGTGTGTTCTTGAGTGTTTATGTGCAACTAGTGTGTGTTTGTGCGTTTGTAAGCAGTGTGAGCGTGTGTGTGTGTGTGTGTGCATGTGCACGCCTTTTAGCCACACGCGTGCCTACTTTTCGATTGGTCCCTCTTTACAGCCCTTCTCAAAATAAAAATGTCCACTGGCCTAAAGTCTAAATTATGACAACATTCTGTCCAATTTACTAATCAATCCATCTGCCCATGAATACTATTTAACTTAATCTATGACTGTTACTGTCAGCTAACTGGGGAAGGCGTTCCGAATTACAACCTACTCCCTACTCAGTGTCCCAAGGATGTCCGGTCTAAAGAAGTACACTATCCAGGCAGTAGGGTGGTGTTTGGGATGGGGTCTGGAACCACACATTTACCCGTCTGTTGTAGAACTCTTATCTGTTCTTTTATAGAACAATGGATTCCATTCAGGCATTCCGCCCCCTCTCTGCTCTCTTCTCTTCTCGGAATGTAGATTTCCAACCACAAGGTTGGGAAGCAGGGTCGGTTGGAGCGCTTCGAGGGAGTGAGGGAGGGAGAAGATATTTGGGGAAAGAGAGTGAAAGAGAGGGAGAAATAAAGAGAAAGAGGCAGAGAGATTCGATTAGATGATTTCAGGACGGTGGTTGGTCTTGTTTGCTCATTCTCTTGTTCTCTAAGGGGAAGCGTGTGTGTGTGTGTGTGTGTGTCTGTCTGTGTGTGTTAGCATGTGTGTGTGTATGTTTAAAACATTGTTTTTCTGCTGGAACCCATAAGCATCTTTTAGGCCAAAGGATCTGCATCTCCTCATGAATCGAATCCAGTTTGTCATGAGGAAGAACTTGGGTGTTCTATACTGCCAATGTTCCACCATCACTGAGGAGAACAGTGTTGTTTTCTGTGACACAACACTTTTGGGACTACACGGTTCAGGGATTCAAACAAACTTTTCTAATAACATGTCCTGCCAATTCGGATCACCAATGAACAAATGTCCCACCAATGAACCAATGTCCCCCCAATGGACCGATGTCCCCCCAATGAACAAATGTCCATCAACAAACCAGTGTCCCACCAATAAACCCATATCCCACCAATAACCCAATGTCCCACCAATAAACCCATGTCCCACCTATAAACCAATGTCCCACCAATAAACCAATGTCCCACCAATAACCCAATGTCCCACCAATAAACCCATGTCCCACCAATAAACCAATGTCCTACCCATAAACCAATGTCCCACCAATGAAACATTGTCCCACCAATGAAACACTGTACCACCAATAAACCCATGTCCCACCAATAAAGCAATAGGTAACACTTTATTTGAAGGGGTGTGCATAAGAGTGACATGACATTGTCATGATACTGTCATAGCCATGACATGACACATGAAGGAATCATTATGAACGTTTATGAATTTTGTCATTAGGTGTCATTCGGTTGATTACGTCATTTTTTTATGCAAGGTTGACTATGTTTGGGATGTCTTTGTTATGACAACTTGACATTAACTGAGTCAACACAACCTGTCAATGTCTTTGTTATGACAACTTGACATTAACTAGGACAAAATATCCTGTCAATGTCTTTGTTATGACAACTTGACATTAACTGAGACAACATCACCTGTCAATGTCTTTGTTAACCACGACAACATTAGATTAGATTCAACTTTATTGTAATTGAACAAGTACAGTACAATGAAATTGAAGGAGTAGGGTAGCATGTGAAACTGAAATGCAGGGATAGCAGCAATGAGGTTCCTGAGGTAGGCACGTACCTGTAACAACTGAAAACTTCAGACTTTGCAAGGCAGTGTCAGAGTCCAGTAGTACAAAGGGTGGATATGGTTAGTGATGGGTCACCTAATTCAGCAGGGTTACAGCAGATGGAAAGAAAGTGTTCCTGAGCCTGCTGGTGCGGGAACGAAGAGACCTGTACCACCTGCCTGATGGAAGGAGGGCGAACAGTTTGTGGCATGGATGTGAAGGGTCCCTGATGATGCCGCACACCCTGTGCAGACACCGCTTGTGCTGGAGGTCTACGTTGGCTGGGAGCTGGGTACCAGTGATGTACTGGGCGGTTTCCACCACCCGTTGCAAGGCCTTCCAGTTGGCTACGGAGCAACCGCCAAACCATGCTGTGGCGCAGTTAGTCAGAAACATAACCTGTCATAAACATGTCATAGCAGGCCTGATTATCAAACTTGAAGAAACTATTTAGCTTTATGTGTAATCATTAAATACAACTGTCATATGTGGTTGGTTTTGAAAATGGTTGTCATGAGACCATTATAATTGCGTCATGAATATTTTCCTTGACCACAACTACAGTGGTACAATTTGGACTTGTCATGAAGATGTCATGACGTGTTATAACACTGTCAAATGCATTCATAACAGTGTCATGAATATTTTTCTTGACCTCAAGTACAGTGGTACAATTTGGACTTGTCATAAAGATGTCATTAATTTCGTCAAATACTGTCATAAAGATGTAATTAAATCTGTCAAATGCTTTTAAATACCTTAACAAAAGCAATACATTTCCTTTATTGTTTTTACACAACAAATGTTTCCCCCCCAAAAAAAATGCTTTCAACAATCCTACTTTGGTAACACTTTCCGATAAGTGTACATGAACAATCATTAACAAATGCAGTAGTTACCTTGAATGAACATTGATGAACAATGATGAGCAAGATATGAACAAACGGTTAACAATGATAACCCTTACTTTATTAATGGTTTACAAATACATTAAATAACAGAGTGGAGTGTCATTTGTTCATCTTGACACAGGACATAAGCTCATGTCGTTTTTTGCAAGAACACAGTTTGTACTGTAATTTGTTAAGGTTGATACAGGACATCCATTCATGTACAGTACATAGTTCTTTGCATGAACAATAGCTTAAGTAATATAAACTATTCTTAATATAATCACATTGAAAACATTATTTATAAAGTAGGCTAGATAGTGATAGTTTAACAAATTACCTTCATGTTGACACAAATCGAACATGGCTGAGCAAGTTAGCAAAGTGCTACCCGTAACTGACAAACACTTGACTGGAGCTAACATACAGCTAACTGGAGCCAGCTAATAACCAACCGAAGCCAGCTAACAACAAGGAACTAGCTAATCGCTAACCCTTACAGTGCAACAATTGCAAAGTTCCTAATCAATACAGTTACAAAATTAAATTATATTAATCCTAGGGATATTGTCAGGAGTGTTGTTTTCGAAAAAAAAAAAATTCAGTACAGTAGAGTAACAAATTCGTTTTTTTCAAAGGAATGCACCACCGTCACAGCATTTTACATAGACATGGGTCTCTGTCATAGTCATAACATTACCACATTTTTCCAACCCTCTACATACAATTTAACAGGTCGAGTTATCAAACTATCTAAATGTCCAGTGTACTTTTGTACTTTACCGACCTAGAAAACAGGATAAATGATGAGAAAGACATGGCTTTTCCTTGAAGAGTTACGAGAACGCGCAGGTGTTTTGATCGCTAACAGTCCCAACACAAAACGACCACGTCAAACTGCCCCCTATAGGCCAACCGTAGTAAATGTCCTTCAATATAAAAGTGTCCTTCAAAATTCTATATCAACCCCAAATGCGACCATACATTTTGTATGTGTCACACCTATTTGAAGACGCAAGTAGCCAGTCTACCTTATTAATAATGGTTACTGCACTGTAATCATATTAACAAATTGGATTATGTATATTATCTCTTGAATAATGTATATTACTTAACCTATTGTTCATGCAAACCACTAGTTACATGAATGGATGTCCTGCATCAACATTAACAAAGTTACAGTGCAAACTATGTTCCTGCAAAAAACTATGATATTAACTTGACTTGTTTTTTCACATCATGGAAAACTCTGCCCAAGACACCATTATAATGGCGTATGGCTAACCAGTGGTGCCACTCCATCATTTTGAGGTGAATCTTCAGTGACTCACGAGTGCAATTACCTCAATGACTCCATATTTTCAATTTGTATTTCTGCCACGCACGCTCAATATGTTGTGTGTGAGCACCAGTCTCAGGATCAGCAAAGTTCCTTTTATGGCAGACAGAATACTGGCTAATTATACTAGTTTCTTCAAGTTTGATAATTAGGCCCATGTTTATGACAAGTTATGTTGTCTTGATTACTGTCATGTTGTCATAAAAAAGACACTGACAGGTTATGTTGCCTCAGTTAATGTCAAGTTGTCATAACAAAGACATTGACAGGATATTTTGTCTCAGTTAATGTCAAGTTGTCATAACTAAGACATCCCAAACAATGTCAACCTTGCATAAAAAATGACATAATCAACCGAATAACACCTAATGACAACATTCATAAACATTTAAAATGATTCCTTCATGTGTCATGTCATGGTTATGACAGTATCATGACAGTGTCATGTCACTCTTATGCACACCCCTTCAAATAAAGTGTTAACAACCAATGTCCCACCAATGAAACATTGTCACACCAATAAACCCATGTCCCACCAATAAACCAATGTCCCACCAATAAACCAATGTCCCACCAATAAACCCATGCCCCACCAATATAACAATGTCCCACCAATGAACCAATGTCCCACCAATGAACCAATGTTACAACAATGAACCAATGTCCCCCCAATGAACCAATGTCCCACCAATCAACTAATATCCCACCAATAAACCAATGTTCCCCCAATCAACCAATGTCCCACCAATCAACCAATGTCCCCACAATAAACCAATGTCCCCCCAATAAACCAATGTCCCACCAATAACCCAATGTTAGAACAAAGTCAGTTATATGCCAGTGTTCCACTAATAGATACATTACAAAGTCTTTCACTGAAGGAAGAGCTGAGAGAAATGAGCTGTTTTGAGCTGAGAACTGACTTGAGAGTTGAGGTTATATTAGTGTTTGAGTACAAAAAAATTAAATGAAATCAGATTTCTTTTGGTGGCATGTTAGAGTGTGAGAGAAACACCTGGTCCGGGGCTGCAAACCGGCGCCCTTGAAGGCAGCTGGGCTGCCACCCCCTGACGAGGCCCATTTGACCCTAACCTCATCAGCGGGAGGAGGCTCAGAGAAAGAATGGAAAGAGCATGACAGTTTTCACCTCTAACTGTATTTGTTGATAAAATACCCTTCAGGTCCCAGAACACTTGTACAGCGTCTCTCCCTGTTTAAGTCTCTACAGTGTTATGGGATATAGATGCAAGACAACAGGGAAATCCTTAAGATATTTGAGGAGGAATAGTGTGTAAGGAATGATCACTCTTGTGAGGGATCACTGTGATCTCAGGAGAGAAAACCAAATGCGTCACTTATGTAGTAAACTTCAATACGGCTTTACAGCAACTCAACAAGAAACAGCGGCTAACTATTGTTAATCAGTCCATGACAACACCTTGACTAGTTGCCCGTGAACGCAAGACCTGAACATGGCCAGCTGCCAGTGATTGGCAATCAGCCTCCGCACCTGTTCTCAATCTCCTTAATCACCAGAGCCACTTTGGAACCAAATGGCGTCTCTTTTGCGTTTTGCGGAGACACAAGGCTCAGCGTGAGCTAAAACCAAGTTCACCACCACATCCTTTTTAAACGGATACCCGTGTCACTGCCTCGGAAACCCAAAAAGTTTGCTGATCAAACACCAGACACTGCCTACATTCCCCAGGCTGCCCGGCTGCCTTGAGGCAGCCCCCTGGGAACCTCAGACTCCATGGCTCCACCCACTGCAGCTTTCCGGAATAGTCCGGAATGTTGTTGTGTAGTTTGCCTTGTACGTGCCCCCTCTCTAAGCCCTCCTGCTCCCCATATCGTTAACCTAGCATGGCTGCTCTGTATCCCCCCCCCCCCACTGCTTCCCATCATCCCAGCATAGTGAAAGTCCTCGACAAAGACACCCTCCACCTTCACCATCCATCACGGTGAAAGCAGTCAGTCAGACTCCATCCTCCCTCGCCTCCGCCTGTTCACGATGTTGGGTCAGTCGGAATTTTAATAGACTTCAAAAGTTAATTGAAATATCAAAGTACCACCAATACATAGTTTTTGTTATGAATGTACATATTCATGTACATAGCCCAGTCATATTATCTGTACTCAAGTAGAATGCAGTGGGTTTAAAACACACCTCACCCATGAAGATGCGCATCCATTTTTTATGTCTAAATTACCCTCTCCACACATAATCCCTCATAAATGCTATACTTGTATCCAGGCCTGTCTCTTCAATGACACACGCGCTCACAAAGATTCAGACACACATGCAGTTTCGTGCCACGCATTCCCAAAACTTCCCAGAAATCACAGAGGCACTGTCTCTCATCCCGGAACACATTATGCAAATGAGCTTAGGAAGAATTACATTGTTTATGATATTTTATTGTTTCCGTTTGTCTTAACGATGTTCAACAATGTCCCACTGTCAGAGAAAGCATTATCTCTGCCAACCAAGGATCCAGGGCTCAGCTGTGTGTTTGTCTATGCCTGCATCTTTTTGTGTGCGTGTGTGTGTGTGTGTTACTGTCAGAGAAGCAGGATGTCTGCAAACCAAGCATCTTGGGCTCAACGGGGTCTTGATTTCATTTGGCAAAGACCAACCCTAACCCTCTCAGAACTGGGGTCTATTTTTGAAGGGGAGGAATCTGTGTGAATATCTTGATAGGTTCTGGTTGTAGATCAAGATGAGGAACCACACATTCGCAGAAACGTGTGCACTCCAACATCAACAAACAAGTGCACGCTTACACACACACAGAAATGTGGATGCTTACACACTGCGACCATATTCTCCCACTTATCCTAGCATCTCATCTGGAAGCAGCTTAGCTTCAGTACTCTCCCAAGAGGTTCACTGTGACCTCTTTCAGTGTTCCAGAATGTTGCCATCTTCTCTGGTTAGCAACACTGTGGGAGAATGACTCCACATTAATCCTCATGTCATTTTGTCCTCTTTCTTCCTCCTTCTCCTCCTCCTCATTTTCAAAGAACCAGAACATCAGGATGTCTTTCTTCTCTCCCTTCTACTCCTCCTGTTCATCCTTTCGTCCCTCCTCCCTGGTCCTCTCCTCTGACTAGGATGCCTGAGTTGTGACAGCTTTGTGGTTGCCCAGCTCCTCAGCGTCGCTAGGAGAGAAAGAGACAGAGACAAGGAGAGAATGAGAAAGAACGAACGAAAGAGGTAGAGATAGGGACCAAGAAAGGGAAAGAGAGAGAGAAAGATGAGAGAAAGAGAGAGGAGGAATATTGGAAGCTGTATGTGTCATTATAAGCCATAAGGATGCAAGTTTTCAATTTGTGGTAATCACTACAAGCTGAGAAAGGAGTAGGGTGGAGGGGGAGGGGTGAATGGAGGGAGAGTGGAGAGGAGCGAGGGGGGGGGAGGGAGGAGGGAGAGGGATGGGATTGGGTGGGGGCAGGGCCTTAAGACCCGAGGCCATGCTTGGTCATGACCCTGTGCTCTCCTTTGAACCCTGATGTAGGTGATGTAGAGCTGCGGAGGGTGTTTGTGTGTTTGTGCGTGGGTGTGTTTGTGCGTGGGTGTGTTTGTGCGTGGGTGTGTTTTTGCGTGTGTGTGTGTTTGTGCGTGTTTGTTTGTGTGTGGGTGTATTTGTGCGTGTGTTTGTTTGTGTGTGGGTGTGTTTGTTTGTGTGTGTCGCAGGATAGAAAAGAAAATTAGTTTGAAGGTTCAATCGTTTTGACTCAGCAAAATGATGGCTCTACTGTTTCTTTCAGTCCCCCTCTCCCCTCTCTCCTCTCTCTCATTCCCACTCTCCTCTCTCTCGTTCCCTCTTTCCTCTCTCTCGTTCACTCTCTTCTCTCTGTCCTGCTGTGAGTATATATAACTCTTTCTCAGCTTCAGTTGTTTTAACGTTCCAGATGAGGGCTGCTGTTTGGACACACCTGAGACCCCCTGTAGAGACTAGAGAAGCCCTCAGAACCAACAGGTCTGTCCCAAGAGGTCGCCTCACATCGAAGTCCTCTTCTCTCAGCCGCTTCCTCCTGTTCTATCCCTCTCTTTCATTTCGCTCTTTCTCTCTCATCAATCTTTCTCTCCTTTTCAGACTCATACTCTTGCAGTACATCAAACAGACGAGACAGCAGAAAAGGTTAATAAAATACATTTAAAAAACATTCACCAACACCAGCCTACAGCCCCCCCCCCCCCCCACAGACATGGGGCTCTAACAAGAGACAGAGCGGAGATGGTAATTAGCTTTACGGTCAAACGGGTTGGCCAAATCCTATTACAGACCATATGAAAACCCACAGGACACAGAGAAGTGTGTGTGGGTCTCAGTATATGTGTGAGTGCATGCGTCTGTGTGTGTGTTACTGTGCGGTGTGTGTGTGTGTGTGTGTGTGTGTGCGTCTCCAAGTGTGTTTGGGTGTGTGTCTCTGCATGTGTGTGTGTGTGTGTGTGT